>JAKOGI010002659.1:46753-94503 GCA_029747015.1 Carnegiea gigantea | reverse complement strand
TATATATATATATATATGTATATATATATATATATATATATATATCATATAATTTGTTATTTTATATATTTGTTTTATCCCGTTTTCAGAAGAATCTTGAAATTAATATCATTTTGTATCTTTTGTCTTGGGCACCTTTGGTATTATATTTTTCCTTTCTAATTTAAAAAAATGCATAAGAAAAATTATGATATTTAACATTACCAAAACTTTGGAAATGGATAATAGTACCATTTTTGGGGGAGGGGAGAAAGAGGAGGGGGCTGCTATAATCAGCCTTAGCCTCAACAACTTTCATTCGAAACGAATTTAACTCTGCCAAATATTGTGAACTTTCCTTGGCGACCCTTTCTCCTTTTGCCTCCAAGGTCAAGAAAAGCTGGCAAAACCTTTGCAATGCCACCCTAAAACTGTGGCCTTCAACGGGGCTAAACACACATCAAAAATGCTTAGTTGAGTGCATAACGTTCGGTTAAATTGTTAAAAGTTAAGTTTATGTCATTTAGGTTACTCATGTTTATTGAAATGTTTAGTTGAGTGTATAACGTTGGGTTAAATTAAGGCATTAGTTCACTTTGGTTTAAGTTGGTCTAGTTTAGATTAATCAATTCGTTTACCCTTTTTCGCGATCGTTCCTAAGGACATGACCTTCAAGTACTATAGCGAAAGTTATACACTTACGGTACTTTGTTTTAAACTCTAAATTTTTCCAACAAGTTTTTGGCGCCGTTGTCGGGGACGACGGCATGAGATTACGTCATATTTTTATTTTCTTAACTCCTTTCTTATTCGTCGCTTCGATTTATCTATTTCGTTATTAGTTGTGATTTGGTTTATTAGTTGTGAGTTGTTTAAGTGATTTGTTTTGGTCATTCCGTAACTTTATCTTGGTGTCGATTCTTACTATCTTTATTTTGGTATCATTTTAGTTAGTTTAGTAATTTCGCGAAAAAAATCAAAAAACCAAAAAAATTAGAAAAGTTAAAATCCGAAAAAATTTGAAAAACTTCAAAATGACAAAAAAATGGAAAAGCTTAAAATTGAAAAAAATTAGAAAAACTTGAAAAGCAAAAAAAAATTTGAAAATCCAAAAACCCAATAAATTGAAAATTGAAAACCCCTAAAAATTGAAAAATTCTAAAAACTTTATAAAAAATTCAAATGCCAGTTTTCCATTTTCCGCAATATGAGCGCAAACCTTTTTGGTGTTATCTTTCAAGGCTTAATGAATATCGTGCTCAACTGAATCATAATTTTAAAAAATGAAAAATTTGTGAGGTCATTGTTGTGGGTCTAAATGTTGAGTTAAGGAGTTATATTGAATCACTTTGCCCTGTAGGTTTAATAGAATTATTATCCAAAACTCAAAATGAGGTTTGGGATTTCTTTGAAAAATTAGTTTGGAAAAACTATGCGTTTGAACAAGCTAACGAGACTTTTAGATATCCAACCCATGGAGAGTATGATTTTCAAGTTAATTATTACCCTTCAGACGACTTTGAGAATTCCTATGACTCATATGACTATTATATGCCTCCTGTGTTGCGCGACTATTGTGAATCTCCTGATCATGATGCTTATACTTGTCCTTTTCATGCTTATATTGATGCTACATATGCAAGTTTTGAAAAGAAGATTAATGAATTCCCCCTCTTCTTTCTTTTCTAGACCCTTCTGAGTCTACTTTTGTAGAGCATGAGACTTTTGTACTTGATACTCCTTGTTTAGATCCGACTCTTGATGATAATGACACAGATAGACTCAAGGATCACTTTGAAATATAGGACTTGACTTTAGGCTGACATTTGAGCTCTGATTTTCATATTTCCTTTGATTGGCCTGGTTTTGGTCCTCTCCTCTCCCCTTTTACAGATGTGAGATTTCATTTAGATCATTCAGATCACTTAAGATGGTTTATGCATTCATATAGTCATATCTTCATTAAACCATTGACTTGTGCATCTGATGTTACATATACACATCTCTCTTCTGATTGGGCTACGAGCTTTGATAAGCTCAAAAGAGCATTGAGTTATATTGAATTTATGCATCTTATTCGGGTTGCAGTTCCTGTTTCTTACTATTTACATTTCTACGAGGATTGTGCCTGTATGTTTAATAAGCTACTACAAGCGTTGGTTGGTTTTGATCTGAGTAGCTACTTGTGAGTTGTGATGGAGTAGCTGGTGCTCCATAAGCCTCATAGTTTGGGTACAACCTGTATCCAACCTGGTATGATTGTTCCACTTTTCCCGCTTCTCCTTTTCTTCTCTTTTCTTTTTTTTGTACTTAGTTGTAGATATTTAGGACTGTGAATATACGGGTGATTAATCTTGAGGAGCAATTTGGGATTTGTTGAGCCATGTGGGCTATGATCACCCTTGGTTGCATTCTGATTTTGTGAATACTTATTAGTTGTAGATATATAGGGTTGTTTTTATGTTTCACTTTGTTTTGTTTCTTTAGTTTGGTGAGTTTTGGTTTTTCTTTAGTTTAGTTTTTGTTTGATGGTTTCTTTTTATTCCCTCTTTGGTGTTTTAGTGACTTTGTCTTGGTCTTCCATTTTGCTTTCTTTTCTATTGCCTTTTGTCTAGTTTTGGGTTTCTTTTGGTTTAGTTTCGAATTTAGTAGGTCCTTGATTTTGGTTTTGTGTTTGTAAATATGTGTCTTTCCTTTGGTTTTAGTTTAGATTTTCATTTTCATTTAGGTGATTTCGTGTTTGGTTTTGATTGTGATTTTTATTTGTGTCCTAGTTTGTATATATTGGTTGTTTAATGTGGTTTTGCGGTTGTGTAGCTTATGTGCTTGCCTTTTTGCATCTTAGTTCCTACAATGAGGACATTGTGAAATTTTGGTGTGGGGGTGAGAAACCTATTTTTGAAAATTTTCGAAAAATCCAAAAAGATTTTGATTTTGGTTTTGTTTTTGGAAATGTTTTGTACTCTTTTTGATTAGCTTGAATCCCCTGTACTGTGGTTATTAGCTTGTATATAATTAGGATATGCATGATAGTTCTTCAACCTTAAATGCGATATTCTAAGCCCTAATTCTAACTCCAGTCGTTCATTATAGGTTGTGTAATCCAGTCCTGGTTTATTCCCTCATCATTGTCTTTAGGCCTTAGGTTTTTATGAATGATTCTTCCACTAGCTTGTGACATGACTACTCTAAAAAAAAATGAAGAAAACTATATTATGAATAAAGAAGGAAAAGAAAAGGATGAAATAAAATTTGGAATGACAAGTATCCCTTTGAGGCATACGCTATTGGGCGTTACCCTTTGAGGTACGTGCTACTGGGTGTTACCCTTTAAAGCAATATTACTACTGGAAAAGCTTGCTTCCAATGATATTGTGTCAATAATGTGATTGTGTTTGTCAAGTGGGATTGAGTTGATTCTGGTGAGTTTAAGTCCTAAGATGATGATACACTTGCACACGAGCACTAGGATGGGTTCACAGCTTTGATGTACAGTTGGATGAAACATTAGTACTTTTGTATCATTCATGAGGTTAAAGATCCTTGATGTGTGCATTATGCCTACATGTGGGCTAATAACTTGGTTACATGAATGATTTAGTTGATTAGAAAGTGTACATATCTTTTCCAAATTCTGTACATATTTGTTTTAAGAAAACCCAAAAAGATTTTCTTTTATTTTTGGAATAATTTTTGTGGTATTTAACTTGAAAACCCTCACGAGACCTCACTCGTCCACTTGGGAGGTCGAGGGGTTTAAATAGCTTGTTGCATACGCCAAATGCAAACGTGATTCATACGACAGTGATTTAGAATTTTTTTCTCTTATTTTTCATTTTCTTCTAGTTAGTTTAGTTTGTTTTATTCGAGAACGAGCAAAATCTTGGTGTGGGGGTATTTGTTCGTACCAAAAGTGTGCTATTTTTAACGTACTTTTATACCAGTTTTATGCTCGTTATAATCGTATTTTTAGATTTTTTATTTGATTTTATTTTGTCTTGTAGGTTTTGAATAAATGTGGACAAATGCAAGGAAATGCGGGAAAAAGATGACGAAAATGCGGGGAATGAAAATTGGACCAAATTGACTTGAACCTAGCCCAAAAGTCATCTTGTTGTTTGGCCCAAACGCCAAAAAAAAAAAGAAATAAAACCTAAAAAATCCTAGCCTCACGTGCCGACCACGTCACCCCCTACTAACCCCCCCTTCATTTCTCCTTCTCTCTCCTCTCGGCTCTCAGTTACCCCATCCCAGAAAACTGGACCACCCCCTTCTCTTTCTCCTTCAATCCTCATCTCTTCTCCCTCTTTCTACCCCATCTCTCTCTCTCTTCGACAACACCAGGACACCGCACCATTACAACTCAGCATCTTCAACCACCAAGCGCGAGCACACCACCTTCCTCCACCGTCCACGCAAGCTGCGAAATCAATGGTCGTGATTGAAGTTGGGCGCGGCATAAATCGGAGCAACCGACGCCATTGAAGGGGGATGAGAGGTAATTTAGGGTTAGGGTAGGTTTACTTTATGTTTGAAATTTAATTTTAATTTTGTTCTCAATTTTCACGATTGGGGTTTCAGAAATTTCGGATAGGGTTTTGGTGTTTCGATCTGTTTTCGACTTTCAATTTCATGAAATTACGCTTAGTATTGTAATTTGGAATCGACGTTCATGATTTTTGGTTTGTAATCGTAATATTTCGGGTCCAATTTCTGAGTAATTTCGATTTCCTCCTTCCCTACCCTGTTTCGATCTGCTGCGTTTCATCGGCAATAGGGTTTCGTTTAAGCTCCTTCTGCAGTGGAGAATATGACGTAGTAATTCATGTTATTCTGTTGCTCTGGTTTCGTGTTTGTTCTTGTGGAATTTTGCTTCATTTCGTTCTTCTCGTTTTGTTTAAGCCTTCTGTTCTGTTTTTTTCCCCCTTGTTCGATTCTGTTGCTGAGCTAGTGTATGCCTGGGGTAGTAATTAATTTCTGGTAGTTTTGGGTTTTGGTAGTTTAATGATGCTGGTTTATGCGTTGGATGAAGGACTGTGGCTGTTGGTTTGATTATTGATACTGCTTGTTAGGGATGATGCTGGCTTGATGCATTTGCCCTATCTTAGCTTGGGTTTGATTAATGAATAGTGACCTGTTTTAGGATAGAAGATGATGGGGTGTGATTTGTTTTAACATTGGTGCAGCTGCTGGGTGTTCACTGCTTAGATTTGCATTGGAAATTTAAATGTTTTGAATGATGTCCATTAGAAGATTAGCACCTCCTGAATGCTTAATTGCTTAATAGATGATTAATGCTTCAATCTTGGATAATTGTTGAAAGTTAAGTTTAGGCCATTTAGGTTACTCATGTTTATTGAACTGTTTAGTTGAGTGCATAACGTTCGGTTAAACTAAGGCATTAGTTCACTTTGGTTTAAGTTGGTCTAGTTTAGATTAATCAATTCGTTTACCCTTTTTCGCAACGTTAATCTCTACTATCGTTCCTGAGGACACAACTCTCAAGTATTACAGCGAAAGCTGTACACTTGCGGCACTTTGTTTTAAACTCCAAATTTTCCCAACAAGTTTTTGGTGTCGTTACTGGGGACGATGGCATGAGATTAGGTTATATTTTTATTTTCTTAGCTCCTTTCTTATTCGTTGCTTCGATTTGTCTATGTCATTATTAGTTGTGATGTGGTTTATTAGTTGTGATTTGTTTAAGTGATTTGTTTTGGTCATTCCATAACTTTATCTTGGTGTCGATTCTTACTGTCTTTATTTTGGTATCATTTTACTTAGTTTAGTCATTTCGCGAAAAAATTCAAAAAACCAAAAAAATTAGAAAAGTTAAAATCCAAAAAAAATTGAAAAACTTCAAAATTACAAAAAAATGGAAAAGCCTAAAATTGAAAAAAATTAGAAAAACTTGAAAGCCACAAAAAATTTTTGAAAATCCAAAAACCCAAAAAGTTGAAAATTGAAAACCCCTACAAATTGAAAACTTCTAAAAACTTTATGAAAATTTCAAATGCCAGTTTTTCATTTTCCGCAATATGAGCACAGACCTTTCTGGCGTTATCTTTCAAGACTTAATGAATATCGTGCTCAACTGAATCATAATTTTAAAAAATGAAAAATTTATGAGGTCATTACTGTGGGTCTAAATGTTGAGTCAAGGAGTTATATTGAATCACTTTGCCCTGTAGGTTTAACAGAATTATTATCCAAAACTCGAAATGAGGTTTGGGATTTCTTTGAAAAATTAGCTTGGAAAAACTATGCGTTTGAACAAGCTAATGAGACTTTTAGATATCCAACTCATGGAGAGTATGATTTTCAAGCTAATTCTTACCCTTCAGACGACTTTGAGAATTCCTATGACTCATATGACTATTATATGCCTCCTGTGTTGCGCGACTATTGTGAATCTCCTGATCATGATGCTTATATTTGTCCTTTTCATGCTTATATTGATGCTACATATACAAGTTTTGAAAAGAAGATTAATGAATTGACTGATCAAATGGTAGAGACAATGAAAAAGAGAATTACTGAATACTCTCAATGTTTTGGTCAAAATAGGGAGACCTATAGTGAGATTGATGCTAGCTTAGGATATCCTAAACCTGACATTAGTTTCTATGATGATTTTGAACCCCCTTATTCTACTAGGCCTGATTTGAATGAACACATTTGTTTGCCTAATCTAGAACAAGAGAGTGACCTCCCTACATCTCTATCAACAGATCTTGCATCCCTCACTAGCTCACCCAAAGATGTCACTAAAGATATTTTAGTTTATGTCGACCTACCCACCACTCTGAACAACTTTTGTGAATTTAATGTGGGTAAACAATCTGATACTATTAGTGAGTTAGATATCAGTATCACATCTGAAGTTGAGCCTCATGATTTAGATGATTCTAAAGCTATTTCACAGGAGTTATGTGATGAGGTAATTGTACCCACTATTTTGGACTTTGATGATGATATTCTTTATGCGGAATATGAATTTTTTCATGTGAGCTTGATGTTACTGAAGGTCTAGATTTGGGTTTTCATGTTGAATATGAAACATTCTTTTTTGATTCCATCATTCCTGACCTTCTATTTAAGTTAGATGATAATATTCTGCATATAGAATATGAATCTTTTTGTGGGTTTGATGTGGATATGAGTTTGAATAAGGATCTCTGTGCTAAATATGAATCATTTTATGTTGATCATGTCCAAGCTGATCTCCTTCTTGAACATTGCAGTTCTCCCCTTCTCCCTCTTCTTTCTTCTTTAGACCCTTCTGAGTCTACTTTTGTAGAGCATGAGACTTTTGTGCTTGATACTCCTTATTTAGATCCGACTCTTGATGATAATGGCACAGATAGACTCAATGATCACTTTGAAATACAGGACTTGACTTTAGGCTGACATTTGAGCTCTGATTTTCATATTTCCTTTGATTGGCTTGGTTTTGGTCCTCTCCTCTCCCCTTTTAGAGATGTGAGATTTCATTTAGATCATTCAGATCACTTTAGATGGTTTATGCATTCATATAGTTATATCTTCATTAAACCATTGGCTTGTGCATCTGATCTTACATATACACATCTCTCTTCTGATTGGGCTACGAGTTTTGAGAAACTTAAAAGAGCATTGAGTTGCATTGAATTTATGTATCTTATTCGGGTTGCAATTCTTGCTTCTTACTATTTTCATTTCCACGAGGATTGTGCCCGTATGTTTGATAAGCTACTATGAATGTTGGTTGGTTTTGATCTGAGTAGCTACTTGTGAGTTGTGATGGAGCGGCTGATGCTCCATAAGCCTCATAATTTGGGTACAACCTGTAACCAACCTGGTATGATCGTTCCACTTTCCCCGCTTCTCCTTTTCTTCTCTTTTCTTTTTTATGTACTTAGTTGTGGATATTTAGGACTGTGAATATGCAGGTGATCAATTTTGAGGAGCAATTTGAGATTTGTTGAGCCGTATGGGCTATGATCACCCTTGGGTGCGTTCTGATTTTGTGAATACTTGTTAGTTGCAGATATCTAGGGTTGTTTTATGTTTCACTTTGTTTTGTTTCTTTGGTTTGGCGAGTTTTGGTTTTTCTTTGGTTTAGTTTTTGTTTGATGGTTTCTTTTTATTCCCTTCTTGGCGTTTTAGTGACTTTGTCTTGGTCTTCCATTTTGCTTTCTTTTCTTTTGCCTTTTGTCTCGTTTTAGGTTTCTTTTGGTTTAGTTTCGGATTTAGTAGGTCCTTGATTTTGATTTTGTGTTTGTAAATATGTGTCTTTCCTTTGGTTTTAGTTTAGATTTTCATTTTCATTTAGGTGATTTTGTGTTTGGTTTTGATTGTGATTTTTATTTGTGTCCTAGTTTGTATATATTTGTGGTTTAATGTGGTTTTGTGGTTGTATAGCTTATGTGTGTACTTTTTAGCGCCTTAGTTCCCACAATGAGGACATTGTGAAGTTTTGGTGTGGGGGTGAGGTACCTATTTTTGAAAATTTTCGAAAAATCCAAAAAGAATTTGATTTTGGTTTTGTTTTTGGAAATGTTTTGTACTCTTTCTTGTTAGCTTGAATCTCCTGTACTGTGGTTATTAGCTTGTATGTAAGTAGGATATGCATGATAGTTCTTTAACCTCAAATGTGATATTCTAAGCCTTAATTCTAACTCCAGTGGTTCATTATAGGTTGTGTAATCCAGTCCTTGTTTATTCCTTCATCATTGTCTTTAGGCCTTTGGTTTCCATGAATGATTCTCCTACTAGCTTGTGACATGATTATTCTGAAAAAAAGTGAAGAAAAGTGTATTATGAATAAAGAAGGAAAAAAAAAAAGATGAAATAAAATTTGAAATGACAAGTGTTTCATTGAGGCATGTGCTACTAGGCATTACCCTTTGAGGTACGTGCTATTGGGTGTTACCCTTTGAGGCAATATTACTACTGGAAAAGCTTGCTTCTAATGATATTATGTCAATAATGTGATTGTGTTGGCCAAGTCGGATTGAGTTGATTCTGGTGAGCTTAAGTCATAAGATTATGATACACTTACACACGAGCACTAGGATGAGTTCACAGCTTTGATGTACAGTTGGGTAAAACATTAGTGCTTTTGTATCATTCATGAGGTTAAAGATCCTTGATGTGTGCATTATGCCTACATGTGGGCTAATAACTTGGTTACATGGATGATTTAGTTGATTAGAAAGTGTACATATCTTTTTCAAATTCTGTACATATTTGTTTTAAGAAAACCCAAAAAGATTTTCTTTTATTTTTGGAATAATTTTTGTGGATATTTAACTTGAAAATCTTCACGAGACCTCACTCGTATATTTGGGAGACCGAGGGGTTTAAAGGGCTTGTTGCATACGCTAAATGCAACCGTGATTCCTACGACAGTGAGTTAGGATTTTCTTCTCTTATTTTTCATTTTCTTTTAGTTAGTATAGTTTATTTTACTCGAGGACGAGTAAAATCTCGATGTTGGGGATATTTGTCCGTGCCAAAAGTATGCTATTTTAAGGTACTTTTACACCAATTTTATAATCGTTATAATCGTATTTTTAGATTTTTTTTATTTGATTTTATTTTGTTTTGTAAGGTTTGAATAAATGTGAAAAAATGCAAGAAAAAACGGGGAAAGATGACGAAAATAAGGAGAATGAAAATTGGACCGAATTGACTTGAACCTAGCCCAAAAGTCATCTTGTTGTTTGGCCCAAATGCAAAAAAAAAAAATAAAAGAAATAAAACCTAAAAAATCCCAGCCTCACGTGCCGAGCACGTGACCCCCTACTAAACCCCCACCTTTTCATTTCTCCTCCTCTCTCCTCTCTCCTCTCCGCTCTTGGTGACCCCATCCCAGAAAACCCGACCACCCCCTTCTCTTTCTTCTTCAATCCTCATCTCTTCTCCCCCTTTCTACCCCATCTCTCTCTCTCTCTCTCTTCGACAACACCAGGACACCGCACCATTGCAACTCAGCATCTTCAATCACCAAGCGCCCGCACACCACCTTCATCCACCGTCCACGCAAGCTGCGAAATCAATGGTCGCGATTGAAGTTGGGCGCGGCATAAATCGGAGCAACCGACGCCATTGAAGGGGGATGAGAGGTAATTTAGGGTTAGGGTAGGTTTAGTTTAAGTTTGAAATTTAATTTTAATTTTGTTCTCAATTTTCACGATTAGGGTTTCAGAAATTTCGGATAGGGTTTTGGTGTTTCGATCTGTTTTCGACTTTCAATTTCATGTAATTACGCTTAGTATTGTAATTTGGAATCGACATTCATGATTTTTGGTTTGTAATCGTAATGTTTAGGGTCCAATTTCTGAGTAATTTCGATTTCCTCCTTCCCTGCCCTGTTTCGGTCTGCTGTGTTTCACCGGCAGTAGGGTTTCGTTCAAGCTCCTCATGCAGTGAAGAATCTGAGGTAGTAATTCATGTTGTTCTGTTGCTCTGGTTTTGTATTTGTGCTTGTGGAATTTTGCTTCATTTTGTTCTTCTCGTTTTGTTTAAGCCTTCTGTTGTGTTCCCCCCCCCCCTATTCGATTGGGTAGTAATTGAATTCTGGTAGTTTTGGGTTTGTTAGTTTAATGATGTTGGTTTATGCGTTGGATGAAGGACTGTGGCTGTTGGTTTGATTATTGATGCTGCTTGTTAGGGATGATGCTGGCTTGATGCATTTGCCCTGTTTTAGCCTGGGTTTGATTAATGAATAGTGACCTGTTTTAGGATAGAAGATGATGGGGTGTGATTTGTTTTAACATTGGTGCAGCTGCTGGGTGTTCACTGCTTAGATTTGCATTGGAAATTTAAATGTTTTGAATGACGTCGATTAGAAGATTAGCACCTCCTGAATGCTTAATTGCTTAATAGATGATTAATGCTTCAATCTTGGATAATTGTTGAAAGTCAAGTTTAGGCCATTTAGGTTACTCATGTTTATTGAAATGTTTAGTTGAATGCATAACATTCGGTTAAATTAAGGCATTGGTTCACTTTGGTTTAAGTTGGTCTAGTTTAGATTAATCAATTCGTTTACCCTTTTTCGCGACCTTAATCTCTATTATCGTCCCTAAGGACACGACCCTCAAGTACTATAGCGAAAGCTGTACACTTGCGGCACTTTGTTTTACACTCTAAATTTTCCCAACACCGCCGCATGCCGCCGGTGAGCAAACCATCGAGCGTTCATCATGATAATCATCTTCTGCCCTTATTTAGTTGTTTTTTGTTAATTTTTTTGGCGTCGTATTTGTAAATCTGATGTGGGGCAAAAAGTTTCTTACCCTCTTATTCTCAGATTCTCAGTCTTCCTCCCTCTTCCCATTTGCTCTTTTCATTTTAATTTTCTACCTAATCTGATGTGGGGTAAAAATTTCTGCCCATCTGTTTGTTGCCCATCTGATGAGGATGATGTTTTGGTAACCACAAATTTGTTGTTGTAGAGTTCAGATCCTCCACATTTAAAGTGGTTTCTTTGATATATTTTGGTGCTTTTCTATATTTGGGGTGAAACATTTGTGTTTACTAGTTTTGAAGTTATTATTATGCTGCAAATATGGTGAATTCTATCAATTGATTTGTTTGAAGGAGAAATTATTAAGCAAGGTAACAGAGGATATTATGTAATGATGCTTTAGGTCTTTTTTTGTGGTTGAAGTTAAAAGTGTGTACCTAGTCTAAATCTTAAAGCTCCATCTTCTTCAAAGGTCCCGTGTTCAATTCTGCTACAGCCTTCATTTTTTTATTCTTCCATTTTTGGATCCCAACAGACATCCCCGGCCTCCCAGACCTAGCCTTCCCACCGTCGCAGGTGGAGCCTGGCAGAGATTCGACCCAGACGACTCGGCTTCTTCGTCAATCTCCCTTGCTCCGTTACTCAGTTTGCTTTGTTTTGGGTAAGTCCTTTTATTTTTCGAGTTATTTAGCCCTCAATTGCATAAATTGTTTGCCAAGTTTTTGGTCGATTTTAACGTTCAACTTGAGTTTCTTAGTTCATTGCACAATAATGGTGGTTGAAACTGGTGGTGGATGAGAAAATTGATAGCCTAAAATCCTAGTTGAGACTTAGATAATAGCAGAGAAGTAGGAGATACGGAATAAAGATGATGCCTTTATTCATTATTGTCTTGTTGGCCGGGTTAATTGCTCGTTTGTTTTGTAAGTTGAGGTGGCTTTTTAAAATTTTTAAAATATTGTTCTTGAGGGGAGTTGATAATGCGTGATTCAGTTGAGAATATGATGATGCTAATATTTGTAGTTAGAAAAGCCTTATGGGGAATATGATAATCCTATGATTAGGGTTATAATTTAAATAGACTGTGATCTACAACTATGAGCATAATAGCTTGGGTGCTTCTTGTTTTCTAAGGGTTTTAGTTTTCAAGGTTGTCTATGATTTCCAACTCTGCGCTCTTCCCATCGTCCCTTTTTAAAGATTTTTGACTAGTTTCAGCAAAAATTGGGGACTTAACTTTTGTAAAAACTCATCAACCCAAAACATTGCACTTCCTTTGCTGAAGCGGGATGCCAAAAAGCTCACCATCCCTCCATTACTGGGCAATTCTGCATCTCTTACTCTCTCTGTATCTCTAATTCAAGGTAGAACGAGTAGAGCGAATAAGGGAGGGGATGTTTGCTTTGAGTCTATTAGAGCACAAACTGCGGGTGCCTGCAAGCAAGCTTGGTCTTCCCCTTGAAGATGCAATTAGAGGAGAGCTTGAATCCATCTTCTTGGACAAGGTTATCATGAGTCCAAATTCCTCCAAATTGCTATAATTTTTTGTATTACTTTGTTGATGTTGATCTCAATCAAATTGTTGTTTGTTGAAGGTGATAACAAAATTGGGTCTTTGTGTATCAATTTATGATATCAAATCCATCGATGGCGGCTTCATCTTGCCGAATGAAGGTTCCCCTACTTATATGGTGCGCTTTTCTGTCTGGTTCTCTCTCTTTGTTCCTTCTTTTCATTAGGGGCAACAACCCCCCCAATTCTTCTCCCAAAAAGAATATAAGAAAGAATTTCAATTTGCCTCTAATTGACATACTACTGTCATTATGTGGTGTTTACTAATATATGTACATACACATGTCTATGTACATGTGTGTACGCGCGGAAGTTGTTAACAATGCCAAAATCAGCAGCATGTGTTTGGGCATTGATTGGGTTCATTCTCAGCATTAAATCTTGGTCATCATATTGAAAGTCTTCCTTCACATGTGTTGAGGCCTTTTAGGTTGCTGTTTCATTATTGATCCATGATATTCATCAGGAAATTGGCTGAGTTTATTCGGCTGCTTCATTCCTCCACTCACCACCAAATTTTACTTTCAATTGGCTCTTGCATTTCTTGTTTGCTTTCTTTATTTATTGTAATACCTTACTTTTTTTGCAACAACTCTCTAAAAAAACATTTTCTGGGGTCAATGATGCATGTGAGACGGTGATGATGTGTGATTTTGCAGGTTGTATTTCGTGTGATCATGTTTCGGCCATATGTGGGAGAAGTCATCTCTGCAAAACTTAAAGAGTCAAACACAAATGGTTTGCGCTGTATGTCCTTATCACTTGGTTGTTTGGCATCTAATCCTTCAGTAATTTTGAGATTAATGCAAGTGTGGTGGTTGCATTTTCATTTTCTGTTTTATATTTGTGAACACTATAGCCTTGTTAAAAAAAATACATGAGTACAGGTAAAAAGTACCCTTACTTCTAGCAATGTCAACACTAACAATAGTGGCCAGCTGTGGATCCTGCCATAGCTTTGAATTAGGGTTCGATCCAGATATATGTAGTTTCACACATGCAAGCACAAAGCTTCTTCAAGGGGCACATATCTAACAATCAGATGACAAGAAAAATGGTCACAATTTGTTTCGGTTGTGATACAGGATGAGAGTAAAGAACATAGCTGTAAAACAGGCGGGGTCGGGTCTACCCATTTAATAAACGGGTCAATTTCGTGTCGGTCTTGAAAATAGCTTAGATTTGCTCAAAATTGAAAAATAATAAGTTTTCACACTAAACGGTCAAATCGTGTCGACTTCGTGTCGAAATCGGTTCGGTTCGAAATCGGTTTGGTTCGGGTCAGGTTCGTGTTTCTTTCAGTAAATTCGGGTCGGATTATCGTGTCGAGTCAGACTTTTACAGCCCTAGTACAGAATGGATAAAAAGATTTGAGAAATTAGAATATTTTGATATTGAAAATCCGCCCATTTTCTTGTGAAGTAGCGACATCCTTAATTTAAACTGTGATGAACAGTGTCTCTGGAGTTCTTTGATGACATATATGTGCCTTTCTATGCACTGCCAACCCCAAGGGAGGCTGAGCCTCTTGATGCAGAAGCTGGGAAAGAAAAACCTGGTGATCTAGAGGAACATGAGAAAGAAAAACCTTCCAATCCAAAAGAATCTCAGAAAGGAAAACTGTAAGATCATCTATCTTCACTTTTCAGAATTTATTGCTGTTTACAGAAACCTGAGAAAGTAAAAAAAACTAAAAACAAAAAAAAGAACGCCTATCAGAGTATTTTTTGGTTTACTAACAAGAGCTCCTATGGGGAATGAAGCAGCAAGAAAGTGAGATGGGTATGGAAGTACAATGACGAGAAGTTTTACATAGATGATGACGTCGAGGTCAGGAAATGCGGCTTGTATTTCCCATTTCTCTGTCTCTTGTGTGTGTGTGTGTGTGTGTGTGTGTGTGTGTGTGTGTGTGAATTCAGTATGCTTGTTGTCAATGTTCTAACTGTCATCAATCACGGTTTTTTTATTTTCCCTCCCCGTCTCCTCGGGGGTGATCCGCAGATAAGGTTTCAAGTTGCAGGTGTTAGATACCCTCCAATTCCATTAGAACAAGAAGAAGGTTCAAAGCCGTTTGCTCCTATGGTTGTTACTGTGAGTTTCTATCTGTCCACTTATCACTGTCAGGTTGGACATAGTTCTCTATATTCTGCAGCTAAATAAAGATTAAGGCAATGATACATTTAGTTCGAGTGACAGAATTTTTCATGCTCTTTGTATTACTTTTTGTGTATATTCCTGGTCAGGCGGTTGTGGAACTTACATGTTCTTTCAGGGTTCAATCGACTCTGATGGTTTAGGCCCTACTGTGTGGTGGTCATGATGTGAGGTTCTACACTCAAATCGCCTGGAAGGGACCAAGCCCAAGGACAGATGGTTTTGTAGTCTCTCACTTAGAGTCAAAAGATCAGAATCGTTGGCCAAGCTTTTTTTGTGATTAATCTTTCTCGCTCCTATGATGAATCTCGTCTTAGACATAGTATAGTTTACTTAGGCTACTAGTTGCACTCTTTTTGACTTTGCAAGTGTAATGGGTGCAGAAATGAGACACAACTTTTGTGTACCATTGTAGTGGAAGCAGACTCTTTGTGCGTATCTTAATGCCATGTTATTTAGATTTTAGAGTTCTTTAGGCAATGTAAGCCCATGTGGGTTAAGTGGTTCGGCAATAGTTTCCTTTAATTAAGGTTTTGAGTTAAGTTTTGTGAATGGATTATCCATGTTGGGAGAGATCTCTATGTTAGGGATCAGTTATAGCGTAGTTCCGATCAAAATGAGCATCAAATACCCAAAGAAGGGAGAGAAGAAGGCCCTCTAGGCAAAGTGATTGAGTAAAATTGGCAACAATTGCTGCCATTTAATTATTTCAAAGGCACAGGGGTAATTGTAAACATTTCCAACCCATTTAAATTGAATTCAATGTATAGTTAGACAATTTGATTTGGTTTATCTATGAAACAACTATTTATTAGATTTATGTTGTATTGGTGTAGTGAAATTAAAATCTTAGCAATCTACGAACAATATAAAATAATTTGAAATAAAATTTTTGAAACTTAGGTGTATTTGCATTTTCCCCAAAAAACATTTTCCATTGAATATGTTTTTCAAAAAAAATGATTTTTATATTACATTTTCCACCATTTGCTGTATAATTAAATATTTTCCAGAGGGAAAAAGGAAAATATCAATGATATTGCTCAAATGGAAAAACAATATCGGCTAAATTGTCATCGAGGCAATAAATATTGATCAAACGAAAGAATTTTAAACTCAAAATTCAGATTTGACATTTCTTTTAGTGTTTTCTGTTGGATAATAATCAAGTTTCGATTTAAATAGTTTAAATTATTTTAGTGGCGGAAAATATCAATTGAATTATTTAAGTGGCGAAAAATGCCAATTTTGTTGTCATAGTGGAGGTAAATGTTGATCAAATGAAGAAATATTGAGTTTAAATTTTAGATTTGACTAATTTTAATCTTTTCCATCTGACAATCAAATTTTAATCCAAACTATTCAAATTGTTTTGGTTGCGAACACGTCAACTAAATTATTTAAGTGGCTAGAAATGTCCGCTCAATTATCATGACAGAGATAAATGTTAACCAAATCAAAAAATTATGGAGCTCAAAATCTGAATTTGAGTTTATTTTAATGTGGTCCATCGAATAATTAAGTTTCGATCCCCAAACTGTTGAAGTTAAAGTTTCCTCGTAAATTTCGGTTGATCACATCGTCAAAAGAGTAGAAAGAGGAAAATTCACTTCCTTACTTTTCAAAATACTTTTCAAAATGGAAGTTATTTTCTTTTATTGACATAAAAATTGTTTTTCTTGAAAAATAAGTTTTTGTCCTTTATTATGCTAAACAATGACAAGAACAACAACTCATCCTTCCAGTGGAGGTCTCACTTTTGTAGGATCTGGGGATATCTAGATGTACACAACCTTATCCCCATAAGCACTCATGCAAACAGAGAAACTAATTCCAAGAGACCCACAAATTTTTTTTGAAAAGACTCACTAAGTTGAAATTCGTTGCAAACAAAACCAAAAATGGAGGCAACATATAAACTAGCAAGCAATATTACAAAACAAATGGACAAATGCATAAATGAATGAAATAAAAATTACATGTGGCATAGTAGTACTAAATGAACCAGAGATTTGCTACAAATACATTATTCCATAGTATACATGTCACACAACATCAATGTTTGCTAAGTACCTATGAACGCGAGCAGTAATGCGTAAGTATTTGATATCTACCTCTTTCTTTCTAGCCCTCCTAAGAACCCTATCCTAAGGCATTTCCTCCATAAGTATCAAGTATCATATATACAGCCTAATCATCTCATTCCAACTATTTTTTGGTCTTTCTTTATCTCTCTTGCAATTTGAATAATAATCCTCTCACATCTCCACATGGGTGTATTTATATCCATCCTATTCATATGGCAAACCATCTGAATCTTAGTTCTCTCGTCTTATCCTCTATGGGCACCACTCACACTATCTCTTTGGAAACTTTCATTCCTAATCTTATCTATTACTGTTGGACCATACATTCACGTGATCATCCTCATCCCTGCAACCCACAACCTCTGGAACTGGGTCTTCTTAACTGGCCAATACTCCAAACCATATAACAGTGCTTGCCGACCATAAGGTTAGTCTTTCCTTTCCATTTTATTGGGAACTTCTTATCGTTCAACATTCCAGTCACATAACTCCATTTTTGGCATCCCACCAGCCCTTATGTGGTGACCAATGTCATCATCGATCTCCCCATTGCCTTGTATGATCGAACCTAAGTATTTAAATTTCTCAACTTTCGATATCGACGTATCACAAATGGTGATATCCTTAACTAACTCTTTATCCCTTTCACTAAACTTGCATCTAAATACTTACTCTTCATCCTGTTTAGTCTAAAACCTTTTGACTCCAAAGTAACCTTCACTTTTCTAACTTGTTGTTGACTTTGATTTTAGTCTTATCTATGAAGACAATAAACAACAACAACTCCCAACATGGGTCCTGCTTGCACCAGGGTATGGGGAACTTTAGATATAAATGTCATTACCCATGCGGGTACTATCCGCATAGAGGCCGATTCCAATAGAGTTATAAAAAATTTGTCCGAAATATTATACGGTTGAAAATCTTTTGACACAAAAGGAAGCATAAACAAGCAAAACTAACAGCCAGTAACAATATGTATGATGGACATAAGTTCGGCATATAATGACAAGTATAAAAAAGATTATAAATATTGCTAGCATACACAAATACTAAGACTGCATGATAATTAAGTAAGAGCCATAACCACATATTAACGTTTCCTATATCCTCTGGATCCGTGGGATGGATGAGCATCTGACTTCCTAGGTTCTGCAACCTTAATCCGAGACCTCTATAGGCTCCTGTCATGAGTCATGCCTCCATTAATCCCGACTTCTTTAAATCGTGTTTATTTACTTCATTCCAACTCTTCTTAGGTTTGCCTCGAGGCCTTCTACATTAAAAGCGTAATTCTTTCACATCTCCTCATTGGAGTATCCACACTCCTTTCCTCCTATCTAACCAAACCATTTAAGTTTAACACACCTCATCTAATGCCCTATAGATGTCACTCATACTTTGTCTCTAATTATTATATTTCTAACCCTATCCAATCTATGTATCCACACATCCATCAAATCATCCTCATTTCAGCGACTATTATCTTTTGAACTGTAGTCTTTTTGGTTGGTTAAAACTCCGCGCTACACAATAAAGCTGGTCTAACAATCATATGATAAACTCTACCTTAGTTGATCTCTTATTGCACAACACCCTTAAAATAATCTATTAAGACAATGTCATCAACAAATAACATACACCACGATACTTCATCCTAAATGTCTTTTGTCAGCTCATCTATAACAATCATAAAAAGAAAAGTGTTTAAAACTAATCCTTGATGCAACTCGATGTCACTATGGAAGTCCTCGATGTCTCTTCCTATCATCTTTCCCCTCTCCCTCGCTCTCTCATACATATCTCTAATGGTTCAAATATAAGCAATTAATGGTGCGCCTTATTTCTCCAAGCACCTACACAGTACTTCCTTAGGTCCTCTATCATTGACTTTCTCAAGATTGATGAACACCATGTGCATTCTGTATAATTCTATGAGTCTTCTCATAAAATATATTGTTCATGTAGTAGATCTTCCTGCCAAAATGAAACTGCTAAATATGAAACTTGAAAATTTATTTTTTAGAAAAATTATTTTCTCCCATCCAAACACTACCTTTATTTGAGTATAAAGGGCAGCCCGGTGCACAAGCATCCCGCGTTCACGCAGGGTCCGGGGAAGGGCCGCACCTCAAGGGGTGAATTGTAGGCAGCCTAACCTGACTTTGTCAGTGGCTGATTCCACGGCTCGAACCCATGACCTTTTGGTCACACGGAGACAACCTTTCCATCGCTCTAAGGCTCCCATTCAAACTCAAATTATATGATCACTGACATTGTGATTTTCATTTCTGAATTCCATGGCCATGTGCCTACATGTCAAGGTGCACTTACGAATTAAACGTGCATGGAACAGGGAAGGAACGCTGTGTTGCTTATGACAAGAAGTGAACAAGCACGAACATGGCACGTGAATCAAGTCATCTGTCTGAGCACCCATATATTTCTTTGGTGAAAAATATGAGTCATACAATTAATGTGCTTATCTCCAAATGATAATCTAAGATCACTGGGCCCAATCGCCTATCAATTATAAACAAATTGGCTTTGTTCCAACCCTGTTTTTTATTTGTTATGTCCGCACGTTCCAACTTTGATCGCACAGTATATTGAGAATATCAAAGCCTCCTTGTACTATTACTCACCGTGCTAACCGCTGTGGAAAGATAAACTTAATCTCGACATGAGATTTGCACTATCCCTATGATTTTATCAATGCAATAGTTGGTGACTTGGTGTATTATATGGAGTACGTACTACGTATTTATAGGTTAAACAAAATTAAAAGGAGGTATTAAAGTAAGGATGAGTTCTATAGTTTGGAAAAGTTTGAGCTTGATATGAATCTGATTTAAAATTGTCGAAATACAGATCTAACTAGAATGTAAAGTCAATTTATTTCGATGTAAAATCGACAAATGTGGCCTTCACTGTAAAGGCATGTTTACAATCTTCAAGTAGGCTTATTTCCTAGACAAATGTGCATGAAGTCAACGTGATTAACTGACATGAATTGATCTATTTGCTAGCTCATTGAGCATATTATCACATACTCTGTTTTTACCTGATTGATTTGGCCAATTAGATCTCCGATGTGGTAATTAAAAGGCGACCAAGGTGATGATGTTAAGGGTCTACTCATTTATTAGGTGCATGCATATTTTCCAACTCTTGCCAGTTAATTCTCATCATTTTCACTCATTCCATCTAGTTTGAAGCCCCGGGGGGGGTGGGGGGGGGGGGTCGCGAATCGCATTCATCCCCAATGCTTCCATTGTTTCCCAGTATAAAATAACGTATAAAAAATATATCCCCATACCTTGTCATTCCCTCCCAAGCCCCTCCACTCCTTTGCAAATTCTATACATGTTTCTAGCTAGTTAGTTACCACTCGGACAACTTCATGTAGTTTGATATTTGACGACTTTATTTACTACTTCGGTCCGTACAATTTAATTTTAACTTTTTTTTACAAGGGTAAGCGGACCCAACCCACTGGCCCCTATGTTAGGGGTATCCAATGAACCTGAAAAGGCCAACGGAAGAGGAATGTCAAAACCCAATCTAAAACTTAGGCCCACAAACCTCCCATACACAATTGCACAAAAGCAGAATTGTGCCTCCCAAATTTGAACCCGTGTGGGGGGAGGACTTGTGGGGTGTTGGCCACCTGACCAACTCCTCTTCTACAATTTAATTTTAACTTGCAATGCACTAGAAATCATAGATAATAATATCAATGTGTATGCGCATAATTTCCTTAATCGTTAGTTGGAAACTGGGATCCTCATAATCCGTAGAATACTTGAACATTGTCATTAAAAAGAAAAAGAAACCTAGTTGGTAATAGATTTTTTTTTTGGGGGGGGGGGGGGGGGGATCAAAAGGTAATAGAAAAAATTAAAGCAAACCTTAGCATATACTAGAAGTATTCCCCTTAGTTTGCGATGTAAGGATTGAGTTAGATAATATGTTAATATCCAAAATTATAAATAATTCATAAACAATATTATTTTCATCATTTATAAAGCCTTGCTTTTTAGTTCATTTCAATCTTTTACACGCTTAACGAAATTTATAATTCTAACGAAGATGTCCTAGCATGATGCGCAAGGACTCCACTTTCTATATCTTCAACCCAGGTTCGAATCTGAGGAGAAGCTGTTAGAATTGAGAGTACACTGACACAAGAGGCGGGTGAAATGTGCTGGCAGATTTTCGCAGTTTCTGGAAACAGCCTTGGAACTTGTTTGGGCAGACTGTTTGTAACGTGCACAGAAAGTGTAAAACAGCGAAATAATTGAAAGATGAGAACACAAGATTTTTACGTGGAAACACCTCGAGCCCAACCGAGGCAAAAACCACGACCTACCCCTGTAGGATTTTCACACACTTCCACTAAACGGGCTAAACACGTTACAAAGGTAACCTTCACTGTTACAATTGCAACACACGTAACTGTCTACCCTTAGACTAGTTACACACCACGTCCTAGTCTCCCAGACTTGGACACACTCACGTAATCGTCTCCCCAAGACGAATTACACACGTCCAAAGCCTCCCTAGGCTTGGACACACTCAACTCTCACTTTGATGAAAGAAGAGAATAAAAACACCTTACTTTTGTGCTTCTAACTAAGCGAATGTAAGGTACAATTTTTGCTCCTAGTATGCCAAGGAAGATGACTCAATTTTCACACACACTTTGAAGGTTTTTCAGAAAATATGATTTGCAAGTTAAATCCCTAAAAAAACCGTGCAAAAAGCTTTCTCAAAAATTTATGAAATCGTGTGTAAGCCGTGTATAAAACCGTGTGTGTATATTCAATGAGGAGGTGGAGAAGCTCCTTAAATAGTAGAGGGCAACAAGATCTTTTTGTGTGCTTGATCCACAAGTATAAGATCTTTTTGCTCCTAAAAAGATTATGGAAAGTGACTAATATTTTCAGTTGCCAAATCCTGAAATTTCCTATCTTATATTCCAAAAATAAGAGTTTGATTTATTTTGTAAAAGATTTCCTTTAAAAGTTAGACTCAAAATCTCCACAATATATTTTCAAAGCCAAAGATTAACTTATCCTGGGTTTAATGATAACAGAAAATTTATCTCAAATATTTTCAAAAACGTCAGCCCAAGATTTGGAAAAAACTATGAAAAATCGTTTTGGCTTGAAAACAGTCTGAACCCTGATCTCAGAACTGATCTGAGACAGTGTTCTTAAAAATTATTCAAGGTAATGTTAAATCGAGTTCTTCCAAGTGGCATATTAACAAGAATCTAAGAAAATAAAACCTATAACAGACCAAGACTCTTGTTGAATCCACCGGACAGCATCTATAGGATCTTCACTTGTTACTTCAATGCTGTGGTGTTATTCAAAACTATTTCCTGAACTGTTCCTGGAGTTCTTCATGTCTTTGATGTGCTTTAAGTTCTTTTCCATTCAACTGTTCTGAGGAACTGTTCTTAAGACCTGTTGCTACGATGTTACTCAGAACTGTTTCCTGAGCTGTTCCTTGAGTACTCCATGTCTTTGATGTGCTTTAAGTTCTTTGCCATTCAACTGTTCTGAGGACCTGTTCGTAAGACCTGTTCTCGACCATGGTTAATCAAGCAATTTCAAAGTTTTCTAAATAGTATTTGGAACCTGTTCGATCAACACACTCAAGTGTATATTCCATTTGTGTTTGTTATCATCAAAACCTTACATTACATAATGATGGGCTCAACAATTTCCCAA
This sequence comes from Carnegiea gigantea, assembly GCA_029747015.1. Classification (NCBI taxonomy): domain Eukaryota; kingdom Viridiplantae; phylum Streptophyta; class Magnoliopsida; order Caryophyllales; family Cactaceae; genus Carnegiea; species Carnegiea gigantea. The sequence goes on along the minus strand of JAKOGI010002659.1, from coordinate 71,734 downwards.
CAATTTTTCCCTTTTTGATGATGACAATCCAAATGACCATATTGACATAAAAGGCAAAAGCAGGTTTCAAGATAAAACGTTCATGGTCAAGCCCATCTTCCCCCTTTTTGTTTTGAGAAGTCAACTGAAGTTAGGTCAAACTGAAATGATCCTGGTCATGTCCATCTTCCCCCTTTTGACATCATCGAAAAAGGGTGGTTAGTCAAACAAGAGAAGCAGGGTGTTTGCAGTCACCACCTCTTGGGTAATGGAGGAAAGACAACCTGCGATACACTCAAGTATATGGTACGGTAATGATATTGGCCATCCGAGTCACACATAAACAAATAGCAACAAGAAGACAAGCATGGCAAAACCAAGATTAGCATAAACCATTATCAGTCACAAAGCACATCCAAAGAGTTAGAAACAGTTGTTGTGACCAAGGTGGAGAATCAAGAGAGGCAGAACAGGGTAGAATCAGGGTGGGGGAGAAGAGAGTTTGGCTGTGAGGACGGAGAGAATGGACATCAGATCCTCATGGCGCTTGGCATTGAGAGCCTTCTCCTCGGCAAGGGCAGCTTTAACCTCAGTGAGCTCGGTCTTCAACTGGTTTTGATCTAGAAGTAAGGCATCAACAGAAGGCTCACTGGAGGAAGGACCAGGAATAGGAGTGAAGGTTGTTTGAGGCCTCTGTTTGGAACCAGAAGGCTCACTCTTTGTAAGTTTAAACCCACAACTGATCAGGGTGCTGCTTCCTAGCTCATCTGTTATTTGCACCCCTACCTTCTTCTGCAAAGAAACCCCAAAGTGCTCAAAGACTGAAGTCAGAAGAAATCCATACCCCAGATCATGTTCTCTGGCCGTGTTTGCAATGCGGGAGATATGACTGATCATGATGGCTGGGAGGTTGATCTGCTCTCCCCGGTCCAGGAGATCGGTCAGGCATTGATCCATTGCATCTGCAAGGTTACGCCCTTGGCCACGGGGGATGATGTTCTTGATGATGAACCAGAAGAGCAACCGGTGACACAGTGTCATCTCCCCTTTCTTAACTGACCTGGGTGTTTGCGACCCTGGTTGTTGACTCAACCTTTGAGTCAATTGGAGCAATCTTTCAGCTCCAAGTACTGCCTTATTTTCCCTTACATACACCCCAAAGCTCTCAGCAGGAATGCCCAGAATGTCTCCCAATTCCTGAGCATTGAACCGTATCCCCTTCCCATTGACCATATTTGTCACCACTCCGTTGGTGACCTGACAGTTGGCATAGAATTCAGCCAACTCTGGTACAGAACACCCTCTCTGGGTGTTTGCAAAGAGATCTAGCTAACCTTGGGCAGTAAGCTTTTCCAGGAACATCTCCAGGCCCTGTTTCTGAAAGTAGGCAATTTTGACAATTTTGCCCCGTACTACACTTCTTTGAAGAAAATGGGCAACTCGGTCTCCTGTGGGCATGGTAGTTTTGGCTTTCTTGGATTTAGGTTCATCAGGTTTGGCTTTTGTGGGTACAGTCTGAGTTGAAGCCGCCTTTTTCTTCGATGAGGCTCGCTTGGAAGAAGGCTTCACTGATGAACCAGGGCCAGGCACTTGTTTGGAAACAATTTCGTCAGGTTCTGATTCTTCAGGCACCTGTTCTAGGGCTTGTTCTGGAACAGCTTTTCTCTTGGTTGGGGTGCTTTGGGTTGTGGTTGATGGAGACTGGGTAGATTCTTTAGTGGATTTGGTAGAGACTTTTGCAGTAGAAGGTTCAGGTACTTGTTTAGGTTGGGAAGAACCAGAGAGTGAACCAGAACTGCGGGTTCGAGGTCTACGAACAGGTATGAGAACAGGTTTTGAAGTGGTGGTTTTAAACCGACGTCTAGGCCCCCACTCATCTGATTTAGTTATCTGAAAGGGCTGCGGTTGGAGGACCTCTATGACTCAGACCCATCACTGTTAGTCTCCTCAAGGTCTTCCACCCGATCCAAATTTATGATGGGGTCATCCATTATGTCAAAGAAAACAGGGGCAGACCCTGTTTGGGTTTTCCTCAGTTCAGGAACAGGTCCAGACCCTGTTCATACCATATCAGACTCAGCCAGACCCTTGTTGGTTTCAAAGACACCCTTAAACCCAGTCGGTTTCACATTGGGGTCAAACAACTCCAAATCCCATCCAAACACCAGTGGAACATCGTCCAATTTCAGCCCCACCGTTCGCAAGTCCAGACATTTCAAAAATCCAAAAGTTTTAGAGTAAATCGGCAAAGGAGGTAGAGAATCAAACCCCATACCTCTGATTTGTGCAGTCGCGGCCGTCGCAGATAGGGGCAGAGCAATGGGTGTTGGTGGCGACGCCATGCGTGGGCGCTTCGGGACTAAGGCATGAGACATGGTGGTGCTGCGTTTGTTGCTGCCGGAATTCACCATTGATGTTGAAGAGGAGCTCGAGTTTTTGGAGATTTAGGGTTTAGGATTGAGAGAGAGAGAGAGAGAGAGAGAGAGAGAGAGAGAGAGAGAGCGAAATTGAGAGGGGTCTGGGTGACTGGGGCGCGACGTGAGCAAGCAGGAAGTTAAGGGGGTACTTGCTTCCAACCGAAAAGAGGAGTATTAAATCTCCCAGTCACGCACGTTTCAACAAAAGTCAATAACTGAATTAACTACCTGATTTGCACAGAGTAACAAACAGTGGCCATACCTGTTCTTAGTGCTTGTTCCTGCAGTCAATTGCTTGGTAACATGGGACAATAAGGGCAATATCATCAGACCTCAACGAGTGTCAACAAGCTGTATTCCACACATGTGCTAAATATAGCACCAAGTTTAACTGCAATCAATAATTTCAACAAGCTTGACCTGAAAAGCCCTTTAACTAGACAAGCATTGGGGGTTAATTAAGCATTCTCAAGTCATTTTAATTAGACCCAGTTCCAATATGTTTCTCTCAAACTGTTCTCTACTTAGTGCCTTGGTGAAAATATCAGCAATTTGTTTATTAGTGGCACAGAAATTCATTGAAACCAAGCCTTTTTTAACATTGTCTCTCAAAAAGTGATGACGAATGTCAATATGTTTAGTCCTTTTATGTTGACAGGGGTTTTTAGAAATATTAATTGCACTTGTATTATCACAAAATATGGGAATGCATCCCGTGTCAACACAAAAATCTTTGAGTTGTTGCCTTATCCACAGTAGTTGAGCACAACAAGAAGCAACTGCAACATATTCAGCTTCTGCTGTGGACATGGCAACTGAGTGTTGTTTCTTGATTGCCTAAGATACCAAATAGGGTCCAAGGAAGTGAGCCATACCTGAGATGCTTTTTTTATCAACCAAGAAACCTGCATAGTCAGCATCAGCATATCCAACAAGATTAAAGTTGCATCCTCTAGGATACCATAAGGCCAAATCAGGTGTATGTTTTAGATATCTAAGAATCCGTTTAACAGCCTTTAAATGTGATTCTTTAGGCTTAGACTGAAAATGGGCACACAAACCAACACTGAAAATAATATCAGGTCTACTAGCAGTTAGGTAAAGAAGCGACCCTATCATGCTCCTATAGGATTTCTCCTCAACTGAGGGACTCCCATCATCCATTACCAATCTGGTTGCAGGAGAGATAGGAGTATCAATGGGCTTGGCTGATTCCATTCCAAACCGCTTAAGTAATTCCTTCATATATTTTTGTTGATGGATCATGGTGCCGTTTGAAGTTTGCTTGATTTGCAAGCCTAAGAAAAAATTAAGCTCACCCATCATGCTCATTTCAAACTCACTACTCATCATTTTTGAAAACTCTTCACATAAATCATTGTGTGTTGCACCAAATATAATGTCATCGACATATACTTGGGCAATCAACAAATATTTCCCCTTAGATTTTAGAAACAGGGTATTATCAACCTTGCCTCTTCTAAAATCATTTTCTAATAAAAAGTTTGACAAACGTTCATACCAAGCTCTAGGAGCTTGTTTTAGACCATAAAGTGCTTTGTCAAGTTTAAAAACATGGTTGGAAAATTCTTTATTTTCAAAACTAGGGGGTTGCATCACATACACTTCCTCTTTAAGATATCCGTTAAGAAATGCACTTTTGACATCCATCTGATATAATTTGATCTCCATGTGGGCTGCAAAAGCTATCAAGATTCGAATGGCCTCAATCCTTGCAACAGGTGCAAAGGTTTCTTCATAATCAATGCCTTCTTCTTGGTTGTACCCTTGGACCACCAGCCGGGCCTTGTTCCTGGTGACTGTTCCGGACTCATCAAGCTTGTTTCTTAGCACCCACTTGGTGCCAATGATTGATCTGTCTTCCGGCTGAGGTACAAGATGCCACACCTTGTTCCTTTCAAACTGATGAAGCTCCTCGTGCATTGCTGTAACCCAATCTGAATCTGCAAGAACTTCATTAACATTTTTAGGCTCAATATTAGAGAGAAAAGCATAAAAAGCACAGAAATTTTAAGCTTGGATCTTGTTTGCACTCCACTATTTATGTCAGACAAAATTTGATCAAGGGGGTGCGAACTTTGGTGCTTCCATGGTCGTGGAATAAGAGAGTCCACAGACACGCTTTCTACTCTTCCTGGAATACTCGGTGGAACAGATTCTGGAACTATTCTGGAGCCTGTTCTGGAGCCTGTTCCTGAGCCAGTTCTGAAAGAATTGGGCTGATTTTGTATCAAACTGGGTTCAGCAGTGCTTCCCCCTGTCTGATTCGAACCTTGCCCTCCTTCCAAGGAAACAGCTCCCTGTCCTGTTCCATCCTCAGAACTCTTACCTTTCTCATGTGTAAGCAATGAATCTTTTCTGGCAAGTCCCAGTTCAAACTCTGCATCCTGTGCATCATCCTCAATAAGAGAGTTAGTTTCATCAAATAGCACATGCACACTCTCCTCAACACACAAAGTTTGTTTATTAAACACTTTGTATGCTTTACTGTGTGAGGAGTAGCTAAGAAATATCGCCTCATCACTCCTTGGATCAAATTTTCCTAAGGCATCCTTCCCATTATTATGCACAAAACATTTATAACCAAATACTCTCAAATGCATAAGATTGGGTTTTCTACCTTTGAGAAGCTCATAAGGAGTTTTGTTTAGAATGGGTCTGATCATACATCTATTTATAATGTAGCATGATGTGTTCAAAGTTTCGGCCCAAAAGTTTCTAGAAAGACCACTATCAACAAGCATTGTTCTAGTCATGTCTTCTAGAGTACGATTTTTTCGCTCTACCACCCCGTTCTGCTGGGATGTTCTTGGGGCTGAAAAGTTATGATCCACACCATGCTCATTACAATAGTCAACAAAGCTTGAATTTTCAAATTCTGTACTATGATCAGATCTTAGGCAAACCAATGAGTGTCCTACTCTCTTTTCAACCTTTTTAAGAAACGCAAGAAATTTTTCAAATGTTTCATCTTTAGAAGTCAAAAACAAGGTCCATGTGAAACGAGAGTAATCATCCACTATCACAAGCACATACCTCTTTCCACCTCGACTTGAGATCCTCATAGGACCACACAAATCTACATGTAGCATCTCAAGAGGTCGGGTAGTGCTAACACAGGTTTTCCGTTTAAAAGAAGTTTTGACTTGTTTATCCCTGGCACACGCGTCACATACCTTGTCATCATTGAATTTGATGGAAGGTAGGCTGACTACTAGGTCTTTAGTAATAAGTTTATTCAAGAGTGAGAGACTTGCATGACCTAGTCTCTTGTGCCAAAGCATGACATTATTATTTAAAACACTTAAACAAGTCAAATTGTTTTGGGGAAGTGAGAGAATACTTACTTTATACACATTTTTGTGTCGCTTCCCCCTCAACACAATATTTCCTGTGTTGCTATTGGCGACCAAATATTGTTTTGAAGAAAACACTACTAGGTTATGTTTATCACACAGTTGGGACACGCTGAGTAGATTATGTTGTAATCCATCCACCAGATGTACATTGTCAATTGAATGGGGGAGTGACTCACCTATCTTACCTATACCGACAATTGTCCCTGATTTGCCGTTTTCAAATGCCACACTCCCTCCATCAGAGGCTGTAAGTGAGAGGAAGTTTGATTTTTCACCAGTCATATGCCGTGAACAACCGCTATCCACATACCACAATTGGTTGTTTGCTGAGTTGTTTGCTCGATTGTTCCCCCTCACTTTAGCCTGCAAAACAAATTAGGGGTTAGTTTTGGGAACCCAGATCCACTTGGGTCCCATTCTTTTTGAAGCGCAAATCTCATCTTTTCTAACCCATATTTGTTTTACATGAATCAAGTTCTTTTCCATGGCATACCTTCTTATAGGAAAAGTGTACTGATAATGCCCTGTTTTACCACAATAAAAACACACAATATTTTCTGGTAATCCTACATATTTTCTATTAACAGGGTAATCAGTGCGCTTAGTCACAAAGCCTAATCCTCTTTTGCCTTGGTTACAGTGAGTGTTCAGCCAATTCAGTGCCTGTGAGGACCTGTTCCAGCGCTTGTTTGCAGCAAGGTCTGATTCTACTTGTTTTAACTTTTCAAGCAATTTACTGTTTTCAACAAGTAGGGATTCTACCTTCTGTTTTAGTTCAAGAGACTCATTTTCAAGCTTAGTAAGGTCAGAAACAAAGGCTTCTTCTTTCATGCTTAAGGTCTCTTTGGATTTATTGAGGTCATCATGCAAAACAATATTCTTCATATCAGTTTCAATTTTTTCACTTTTAAGGATTTTGTTTTCATACTCTAATTCTCTAATATCCCTTTTTAACTCAGAACATGCATCCTTTAACATGCAATTTTCAGAATTAATAGCATCATACTCATCCATCAAAGTAACTAATAACTCTTTAAGTTTTGCTTTATTTAGACCACGTACCTTATCCTTAAGTTGAGCTAAGCTGTCCAGAGGCTCATCATCTGAGTCAGAATCACTTCTGGCCATAAGAGCTACAGCAGCATCTTCCTTTTCAGTCCCTTCCTCATCCTCGGTAGAATCACCCTAAGCCGCAAGCATTGCCCTTGAGAAGCGCTTAGCAGAACTGTTTTCAACCTTTTTCCTACCCTGTTTCCTGGACTGTTCGGGCTCTTGTTCCTCTTTCAGCAAAGGGCAGTTTTTCACAATGTGATCAAGCTTACCACATTTGAAACATCCAGTGAACTGTTCCCGGTCATTGTTTCTGGGCTTGCTGAGGTTCTTCTTTTTATTGTTCTCTTTGACCTTTTTGAAGAACTTCTTGAATCTTCGGGTGATCATGGCCAGTTCTTCTTCATCAAGGTCCGAACCATCCTCTTCCAAAGCCTTTAGAGCAAGGCCTCGGTCTCTCTTGGTCTCCTTTTTCAGTTGAGAGCTTCTTCTAAGCTCATAAGTTTGGAGATTACCAATAAGCTCGTCCAAGGTGATTTTATTCATATCCTTGGCTTCTTGGATGGCCGTGACTTTGGCCTCCCATGACTGTGGCAAAAATCGTAGGATTTTCCTCACCAACTCCTCGGTGGTGAAGGACTTTCCTAATGATTTTAGCTCATTAGTGACATGGGTGAAACGGGTGTACATCTCCATCACCGTTTCTTTATCACCCATCTCAAACAGTTCATATTTTCTCATAAGAAGCTCAATTCTCGATTGTTTTACCTGATTCGTACCTTCGTGAGCTACTTGCAAGGCATCCCAGATTTCTTTGGCTGACTCGCATTCCGAAATACGAGTATACTCATCAGGACCAAGACCAAAATACAAGAGTTTTTTGGCTTTGGCATTTTTCTCCATCATCTTGAAGTCTTCGGCATTGAACTCTTCAGGCTTTTTAGGAACTTTGCTTCTATCTTCCATCACTTTTGTGGGAATAAGTGGTCCATTCTTGATAAGCATCCATAACTCGTAGTCCTCAGCTTGAATGTAGTTTTCCATTCTATTCTTCCACCAACTATAATGTTGACCATTAAAGTATGGTGGTCGAGTTATGGATTGCCCCTCAAGTATGCCCTATGGTGTACTCATGTTTAGGATCTCTCAAGATGTATCTTTCTAATGAGAACCTGCTCTGATACCACTTGTTAGAATTGAGAGTACACTGATACAAGAGGGGGGGTAAATTGTGTTGGTAGATTTTCGCAGTTTCTGGAAACAGCCTTGGAACTTGTTTGGGCAGACTGTTTGTAACGTGCACAGAAAGTGTAAAACAGCGAAATAATTGAAAGATGAGAACACAAGATTTTTTACGTGGAAACACCTCGAGCCCAACCGAGGCAAAAACCACAACCTACCCCTGTAGGATTTTCACACACTTCCACTAAACGGGCTAAACACGTTACAAAGGTAACCTTCTCTATTACAATTGCAACACACGTAACTGTCTACCCTTAGACTAGTTACACACCACGTCCTAGTCTCCCAGACTTGAACACACTCACGTAATTGTCTTCCCAAGACAATTACACACGTCCAAAGCCTCCCTAGGCTTGGACACACTCAACTCTCACTTTGATGAAAGAAGAGAATAAAAACACCTTACTTTTGTGCTTCTAACTAAGCGAATGTAAGGTATAATTTTTGCTCCTAGTATGCCAAGGAAGATGACTCAATTTTCACACACACTTTGAAGGTTTTTCAGAAAATATGATTTGCAAGTTAAATCCCTAAAAAAACCGTGCAAAAAGCTTTCTTGAAAATTTATGAAATCGTGTGCAAGCCGTGTATAAAACCGTGTAAAAAACTTATTCAATGAGGAGGTGGAGAAGCTCCTTAAATAGTAGAGGGCAACAAGATCTTTTTGTGTGCTTGATCCACAAGTATAAGATCTTTTTGCAGCTAAAAAGATTATGGAAAGTGACTAATATTTTCAGTTGCCAAATCCTGAAATTTCCTATCTTATATTCCAAAAATAAGTGTTTGATTTATTTTGTAAAAGATTTCCTTTAAAAGCTAGACTCAAAATCTCCACAATATATTTCAAAGCCAAAGATTAACTTATCCTGGGTTTAATGATAACAGAAAATTTATCTCAAATATTTTCAAAAACGTCAGCCCAAGATTTGGAAAAAAACTGTGAAAAATCGTTTTGGCTTGAAAACAGTCTGAACCCTGATCTCAGAACTGATCTGAGACAGTGTTCTTAAAAATCATTCAAAGTAATGTTAAATCGAGTTCTTCCAAGTGGCATATTAACAAGAATCTAAGAAAATAAAACCTATAACAGACTAAGACTCTTGTTGAATCCACCGGACAGCATCTATAGGATCTTGACTTGTTACTTCAATGCTGTGGTGTTACTCAGAACTGTTTCCTGAACTGCTCCTGGAGTTCTTCATGTCTTTGATGTGCTTTAAGTTCTTTTCCATTCAGCTGTTCTGAGGAACTGTTCTTAAGACCTGTTGCTATGATGTTACTTAGAACTGTTTCCTGAGCTATTCCTTGAGTACTCCATGTCTTTGATGTGCTTTAAGTTCTTTGCCATTCAACTGTTCTGAGGACCTGTTCGTAAGACCTGTTCTCGACCATGGTTAATCAAGCAATTTCAAAGTTTTCCAAACAGTATTTAGAACCTGTTCGATCAACACACTCAAGTGTATATTCCATTTGTGTTTGTTATCATCAAAACCTTACATTACATAATGATGGGGTCAACAATTTCTCAACAGAAGCACATGTTGCCTCTTTATGAGGATTTGTGTGTTGTGCAGATGATGCGCTTCGCTAGGTAGTTGGGCTTTGGTAGTTCCCCCCTTCCTGGTTCATTGTGACCTATTAGTGACCCTTAAAATAGAGACTCAAAATAAGTTGGGCATGATGTTTACCCATGTAAAAAAAAATTTATAATTCTTTTTATCATGTATTAATTTTCCATCACTTATTTCTCATCATATGTAACAGATAAGCCCTATTTTTTTTTTTTTTCTAATAGTGAACATTTAGCTATAGTTTGCATCTCCTTATAACTTTTTATAATTACTTACATTTTTAACAAAATTTTTACAGCTTCTTACATTTCCTTATATATTTTTATAACATTCATTTTTTATAACATTCATTGTGATTTGTTTTCTCATATTCATAGAAATATGTGTATTTTTTATATACTACTAATATAAAAAATTTGTATATATTTTTATGAACATAATATTTCTGTTAAGATTAAAAAAAAAACTTTAACGATGTGAATTATATTTAAGTTTTGACGTGACTCATATACACCGTTACATAGAAAATAAGTTAACATGATTTTAAAATTATAATACAAAAATTGCATTCATGTTTTAGTTTCAGCATAAGTCATATATGAAAATAGTCAAACTACATGTGACGAAAACATTTCAGCTATTTTATCTCTAAATTTATCCATAACAATTTGATTGCGATCATCATATAATTAAATATTGGATGACTCATCCACATTTAGGTCTCTTGCTAAGATTGTCATGCCCTTTTTATGCAGAATAATAAAATTATGGAGAATGTAACAAGTAATGATTATCTCAAGCTATTGCTCCAGTCTCATTTGAGGCATTATGTTAAAACTATTAGTTTAAAACTATTTAATTTAAATGAAAACTTTTTAAGGGTTCTATTCAATTTTGTTGATAAAAATTGTTGTTTTTTAAATTTATTTATAGGGAGGTGAAATTAATGTTAATTAAAAAAACACCTCAAGTGAAGAACATATTTGGTTTCATAAATTTGTGGGTTTGAATTTATTTTATTGTTATTGAATTGGTTTGGTTAAAAGTTTATTTTTATTAATTATGTTATTTCAATATTAATTCTTCTCATTGAAAATGATAATTGTAGAAAAATAAAATTTGTTTGCATAATGTTAAAAAAAATTATTTAACAATGGTGTAAAATTAATTTCACGAATGTCACTCACATATCACACTTTGTTTACTATCATAAAATAATTTATTTTGCAAATCATACATTAAAGACCAACAAAATTATGCATACATATCTCCAAATTATGGTTACACAACTTTTTAATATTCAACAATTGTTTCCATCTATCTTGATAGCTCCTTACAATTCCTGCAGCTCTTTGCAACTCCTGCAATTCCTTACAGTTTTTGACAATTTCTTACACCTTGTTATAATTTCTTTACAGTTTTTACAGCTCCTTACAACTTCTTACAGTTACTTATATTTTCTTACAACTTACAGTCATATCTTATTACGAAAAAGAACATACACTAATGGCTCATTTTGTTATGTGTAATCATAGTGGTAATGCAATCAAAATGGTAATTATGATTTAATTACCATGTTTGGTTATCAGTAAGGAACGTAATCGAGATTATATTGTAATCATATTTACCTCAATTTATGCAAATACAATTACTTAGCTTTTTCTAAACTATTGTGATTGCATACCTTTGAATGAAAGTCTACCCAACCATAAGTTATTGTATTTGAGAAATTTCTCTTTCTTCTCTCCAATGTCTTTCCTCCACTTCCCTACACCACCACGTTTTTAAAGGTTTGAAACCCCTCACCCTTCTGTCTTCTCTCCATATTAGATAAAGTTTAACCTAAATCATGGTCATATTATTGTAATTTCATTTTTTGTACGTTCTAGACATCATCATCATCATCATCATCATCATCATCTCTCTCTCTTTCTCTTTCACACATCATCGTCATAATCTTCTCTCTCTACTTGCTAAACTTGAACAATATTACATTCATGTAATTTAGAGGAAATAGAGTAAAGTAAATCTCATGTGAATTATCATAATTATGATCATAAGATATTGGGTGATAATTATCAACAAAACTACAAATAATTAAAGTAGGCAAAATAAAATGCGAATTAAATTACAAGTACTTCACGCCACTTGTAGAATTAAGTATTGTTTGTAAATGAATTCATCCCATTACAATTATAAAAACTTTGTAACCAAACATTGTAATGTAATTATTATCCCATTTCATTACACTAACTATTGCGTTGCATGGCTAATTCTATTACATAATGATTACTTTACTTTCAACCAAACGCCACATAAGTTGAGTTGTTTACCTAATTGCTGCTCTTCTCAATCACAAAGTCTTATATACCCCACGAATTGATGTATTTATGTAACTCCTTTTACTCTTCTTAATATCTTTCCTCTTTCTCTTACTTTAAGGGGGCTTTTCTCTTGGTTTGGCCTTTGATCTTGAATGATTAATAATCGCAAGGTAATATATGAGCATTTTTTTAATCATTTGCTTGAATTTGAAGTTACGATTATGACAGGAATCAAACATTCATCATTAGCTGAACATTTTGCCGGGAATTCGACCTTTTCTCTCTCTTGTGTTCATGGTCTTTTTTCTTCTTTTTTCCGCCTTTTTTTCCCGATTTCTAATTGTTTAAATTGAAGTACTCTTCACGTATAAGTTTTAGTTGTAATTTGACATGCAAAGCAATTTGATATACGAAGCAAACTCATGTGCAAGAACATAAAAATTCATTGATATGATCATTTCATTCTTTTTTTTTTCCCTCAAATATTTGATCCTACATTTTGAGGAATCAACTATAATTGACATGACCACATTGCTAGGAGTTCATAAACTAAAATTTTCATTAAATATGTCTGTAATATTTTTGAAAGAATTTGATAGTATAGGCTAAGATATTTAATTACGTTACACAATTATGTATGTATTATTTGTCATACTTATAAAATATAAGTAAAATGGTTTTAGAGATATTTTCCTTGAGTTTGCAGCATAATGATATTACTTTATGATTAAATATTAGAGGTTCAAGAAAATCAAAGACATAAAATAACTTTTTGTCATACTTGGATTTATTATTTGTCATACTTGATTTAATAAGTAAAATTTAGAGAGGTTGCAGCACAATAACTTTTTGCAAGATCAGCAAGTAGTATATACGCAAACAAGTGCATCATCCATCACATAAAATAAGCAAAGACATTAATTAATTGTGGATCTTTTGACTTAATTTGTTCACCTCCAATCCAAATCAAGAATTCATTTCGTAATTACTACTATATAAACTAACCTCTCCTAGAGATTTGAGCCTCTCAGTCCGCCTGCTCAAGACCCAAAAACTCAAAGAAAGTCGTGCCATATCCTTAGTACAAAGAAAGAGCAATGCTATAATGGCATCAACAAAGTTTTTACTACTCTTCTTCATCCTATTCGTCTGCATATTTAGTGCGATCACCCAATCGGAGTCGTCTGAGGGTCCTACCTCAGATGATGTTGATAAATGGTGTGATACTGTCCCTCACTCTGAACCATGCAAGTTCTTCATGGCTAAGAAATCGTTCAAGCCGAAGAATGAATTCGAGTTCAGGAGGATGGCAGTGGAACTCGCCCTAGATCGAGCCTTAGCTGCCCAACGCCATGCATGGCGGTGGGGACAGAGGTGCGATAGCCACAAAGAGCGGGCTGCGTGGGTTGATTGTGTTAGGCTCTATGACCACACCATCATCCTACTCAACCAAACCCTTCAAGGTCTAACTGCTAACTCTAGTAGTTGCACTGACTTCGATGCCCAAACCTGGTTCAGCTCAGCCCTAACCAACCTTGATACCTGCAAGGGTGGGTCCGAAGACATGAATGTGACCCGGTTTCTATGGCCTCACTTTCAATTCAACGTGTCGGATCTAATCTCAAATGTATTAGCCATCAACCAAGGGCTAATTGTGAAAGAGGACAACTATACTACTAGTACTATCCATAAAGACTACCCTAGTTGGGTGAGCCATGAGGATAGGAGACTATTGCTTTCCTCTAGGAAGCTGGCTGCCTCCAAGGCTATGTTCATCGTGGCTAAGGACCATACGGGCCATTTCAAGACGATTCAAGCCGCCATTGATGCGGCAGCTAGGAGTAGATTAAAGAGGAGGAAGGTGATCTATGTTAGAAAAGGGATTTATAGGGAGAATATTTATGTAAATCCTTATATCAATGATATCATGTTAGTTGGTGAAGGCATGAGGAATACTATTGTTACCGGTAGCAGAAGTGTTCGAGCTGGTTACACCACCTACAACTCTGCAACTGCAGGTACTTTATTTTCATCTCCTTCGATTTGCTAATTGTTCGCATTAGTTACAACATTTTGGTTGTTTTATTTTATTCTTAATTGACAATCATCTACCCAAATAAAATTGCCGACTTTTACATGTATTTGCATGAAATTTCTAGGCCGCCAATCATGGAGTGTTTGAAGCTCAATATCGATACAACTTCACAAAACGCTTGTTTTGTCATCCCATAATTATAGACGGCTTCCAATGTTAAACATGATATTTTTAACAAATAGAGTTGATTTATAGTTTTCCCCTTCTTTTATTCTTTATAACAGTCACTATACGATTTCACGATCATAATATAACTTAAGTACTAAAATTTTATCAAGATTGATTCAACAAATCTATTTTTTTTTTTTTTTTCCGGACAAAGACAAATAAGACACCTAAGCAAAAAGCCTAATGAAATTTTATAAAACCTAATATTTTCAGTAAAACCCGGAATCAACCAGTGACATCTATATCTTTCAGTGACCAGAAGCAATTAATGTTTTATAATTTTGACTTTTGAATTCTGACATCATACTTAATCAATTATACTTGTTCCCTAATTTTCCCATTTTATTAACCCTGAAGTCGAGACTTGCTTCACCATCATGCATGACTGTGGGCCTTGTGCCAAGCGAAGATCACGTTCCTCTGCACATTTTTTCCCCCTCTGCTTTCTGCATTAAATTAGAAGTCACTCAATCCCTATAACAGAATCTAATCACCTTCTTGCCTTTTCTTGTTCCTTTTATTTTTATAGGTATTGATGGGCTCCGATTCATAGCCCGAGATATTACCTTTCGGAACACCGCTGGGCCCTCGAAGGGTCAGGCCGTGGCCCTCCGATCGAGCTCCGATCTATCGGTATATTACAAATGTGCTTTCATAGGGTACCAGGACACCCTATTTGTTCACTCCCAACGTCAATTCTACAAAATGTGCTACATTTATGGCACCATTGACATCATATTTGGTAATGCGGCAGTTGTGTTCCAAAGTTGCATTATAAATGTGAGAAAGCCTATATGGGGCCAGGCGAATGTCATCACAGCCCAAGGTCGGGCTGACCCAAACCAAAACACCGGGATTGTGATCCACAGCTCGAGGATCATGGCAAACCGGGACCTCGCACCCCAAATCGGATCTGTTGCCACCTACTTGGGCCGACCTTGGCAAGAATATTCAAGGACTGTCATCATGAAATCATTCTTGGACCGGTTAGTAAACCCAGTAGGCTGGCTGGAGTGGAGGGGTAACAGATATGTGAACACATTGTACTATGCTGAGTACAGAAATTTCGGGCCTGGGTCGAGCGTTCGTAAACGGGTCAGGTGGGGCGGGTTCCATGCTATCACCAACCCAAATGCAGTAGCACAGTTCACCGTCGGAAGCTTTATAGCCGGCCGGGCATGGTTACCAGCCACCGGTGTGCCGTTCAGTGCTGGTCTTTGAATTATTGAAGTGTTACTATTTTGCTTGATTAACTTCTCATTGATCATATTTGTACGACCCGACTTGCGACGAATTTCTTCTCCCCCAGCCCCCCCCCCCAACCCTTCCCTTTCTTGTTTATGTATTTATTTGACGATTATTGTAGCCATGTCAATTATTCTCTCATGGATGTAAAGAACCAAGGGAGCAAAAGAATTGAGGGATTAGGGAATTTCGGATTAACTTCTTGGGATGTCATATTTGCACCATAGAAATTGTACCAAAAATAGATGAATTAATTTTGATTGATTTATTGTAATTCATCTTCTAATTCCTGTTTTCAGAGCGATATTTTTTTCTTGTGATTGCCACATCATTTTAGTATCGAATGTGCGTAATTTTATTTTTGTTGGTGTATTGAAAAAATTACAGGTTTTGGTTTCTTCTTATAAAATTAATCTCTCTACTTACATGAACAAAGCTATCTGCATCTAAATCTTCCTAAACCCTACTTTAAACTTATGTTGTTGGGATGGTGTAGTAGGTTCCTTGGCATGCTACATAATAACATCTTCCTCTAGATTTTGGTGATCTCATCTTCTTGAGCTAGGTTGCATGGCTTGTTTGAAGAAATACCATTCATTATTTAGACTTTGGGTGAAAAGAAACTACAAGTATAACTTATTATTCCGGAAAAATTTTAATCCAACTTAGCCCCCCAATAAGCCAAATCTGTCCCTGACTCCAGAGTCTGTTCGACCAATTATCAAGTATCAACCACATCTATTGGCCGGGTTCATTAAAAATAGATGACATATGGCAAACATAGACTTGATTCCTGTTCGGTAAAGTTAGCTGTTTAGGTGGCGCATAGCGGTTTATGCAGCGGATAGCATTTTTAATTTAACTGTTTAGATGAGTGGTTGAAATTAATGTGTTCGGTAAACTTATCTATTAGGCTAGCTGATTAATGTAAATTGACATAAAAGGATATAGATAATTTCCAAAGATAACATTTTAAAAGATATTTTTTTGCTAAAAAATATGAAACGCTATTTTTAAATGTCAAACGTTAATACTATTAGCTTTTCAAAAATGCTGCTTAAAATGCTAAACATTACTTGAAATGCTAGTCAAAGCACTAGTTTACCGAACACTAAAAAATTAACTAATTAGTGTATTGACTTGATCAAAAAACCAAACGCTACCCAAAACGCTATTGCCGAACACAACCTTTATTTGAATTCTTAACCTGATGCCACCCATATAGGATTTAACCCAACACTAGCGAACAATTTGCCAAGTTTATACGCCATATTTGTTTTGGGACGTAGATAACTCAGAGCCAGAAAATGTAGACACACAATGGCCAGCAGATTTCATAGGAAAAAACGCCATAAAGTAACATAGCCTATAGTATACTCCTAGGAGCATATATTACCATAAGCCACATCTGCAGATGCAATCAAGACCACAACAGACTAGATTTCTAAGGTACTTTGACCATTTCCAGTACCAATCTGAAGATGCATCTAATACTTTTGACAACAACAGAGCCGCCTGAGGACAAACAAATGGGACGATGTAAAGCAAAACACATGCATGTACACAGCCAACCCGAGATGATCAGCGGAAAAGTCGACGAACTGATCTTCTGGGCACTTTGCCTTCAAGCTTGAGCCTTCTATATGCTTCTCTTATGTGGCACGGCCTGATTGGCCCAGAATCCTTCCTTTCATTCATGACCACCCTCGCTGTGAACCAAATAACAACAATCAAATAAGCAGAAAAAGTAACAACTAAGTCTCTAATGGACCCATCACTCCAAAGCCATAACTCCATGGTTGAATTGAAAGTAAAAAGCAGGCTGAAGAGCAACCCCCCCCCCCCCAAAAAGAGAGAGAGAGAGAGAGAGAAAACCTACCATATTCAACCAACTTGAAAATTAACCAATTTTCCGTAGTATTGGAGTATCAAAGTGCGGTTTCTCCCACATTATCAAAATTAGAGGCCTTAACATGCATATAAGCTAGTGAATTACTCCAACTATTATAGACTACTTTAGGATTGGAACCTTAACTTGGTTTATATGTATTGCTCAATTGATTAGTGTTAATTATTCTGATTTTAACACATTGCTACATTATCTTCAACTATCATACCTTCCCCTCAATAATACTCATACAGTTCAAGTTTCCCAAATTCATTTGAGAAGATTCTGGGGCAGAGGGGTTCTGCTACACGTTCACAACCAATCTTATGGCATGTATAGCTGGAAATCATGTTACACATATATGTCTAGCGTAGCCCGGAAGATCAGTGATTTTTATCATTCAACCTTCACAAATCATCAAATAAAATTACACATTTAAATGTCTACCCAAAGAAAGTGGATACCTGTTTCTACAAGCTCTCCAACAAACATTTTTGCAATCCCAGACACAACAATTGTCATTGGAACTGAAATCTTCTGACTGCCTGTGATGCTCACTAGCAACTGCATTTAGAAAATAGAAATGAATTTTACAGCAAAAGTAAGATTGAAGATGTTATGTCAATAAGTAATTCTCTCCCTGCTCAATGCCCTTAATTCCTTACTTTTACACATTGCAGCAGTAAGATGACCTACACTAGACAGAGCATGCTCAAGCGTCAAGACATGCAATGAGAGGAAACAATCATACCCTTTTCATATTAGATTTTTGAAAACCAGATCTCCGAAAAGATTCATATCTGCTCATTTGTGCTTCCGTAAATTGTGATAAGATAGCCCTGAAAACAAAGTTATGTACTTGTGAGAACACTCACAGACAAGAGGTCTTTCACACCCGACATCAACTAAGCTTTCATAATGCAGGTCATACTATTTCAGGATTTGCTTAAGCTATGAAGAAAGACATAACAAGTCTGTACTCTAAGCAAATCACTATGATAAGAAGCATTTTGTAACATGAGCTCCATGACTATGGGCTGGGTTCTCATAACAGTAAAGATGTGCATTATTCTTTATCAAACATCATGCCCTATAAAAGAGTGAGTAGTCGGGTAAACAATTACATTGAGATCCCATTTTCCTTTTGCCTATCAAGAAAATGGCTCGCCTACTTGTTACTACAATACTACTGGAGGGATAATAGTGGGGTACCCATTTCAAGAAGCAGTAGAACTTCCATTCACCCACATCCAAAGTATACTCCATAAAAGGCAGACAGAATTGGTAACACTGCCATCTACTCAGTAGGCACCGTAGTAGGAAGTCATGAGGAAAAGCATTCATGACCAAATCTTTTTACATCATCCATGGAACTTTACAAGGAATATAATATTTGAAATGCTGTCATGGCCAAGTCGGTCACTACATTAAGAATAATGCTTGAAGAACCTGAATAATTACACCTAATCAAATCTTCAAAGTACGCAATAGTAAGCATATGAATTAGATGCAAAAAATATGTCACATAATACAGAAGACTTACTGCATTATGGCCATTTTATCAGGGTCACCACTTGATGGGAACTTTCTAAGCTCGACATCCATGTTCTCTTCCTCCTCTTCCTCATCTTCATCTTTGGTCTTGTTGTTGGGTTGTGTAATCTTTGTAGAGACCACAGGAGGAGCTGAAGTGGCTGCAATTGAGGGCTGACCAGTGCCATCCATGTCCTCGTCCTCTGGTTGATTAGCATCAATGACAGATGCACCTCCAACTTGAGTATCAATATCATTACCTGCGATTGGAGACTCCGGTGGCGATTCCTCTTGCTCTACAAATGCAGCTTCAAAGGGATCTTTAGACTGCTTCATTATTAGCTCGCAACTATTTCACAACTCTCACTGTAATAAACATCAATCACATGTTCACACATTTATGAGACCCCCCAATCCACCGACAAACAAAATGGCAGCAAGGAAACTGACAGTGAGAAAAAGCCAATGTCGAGGTAAAAAATATTGCCCTCTTATAGAATTCACTTTCTATACATGGAACTTCCAGAATAACCCTCTGCCTTTCATTCATCCAAACCTCTGAGAGATTTCTCCTACCTTTTTCTCTCAAGGGATCCCCCCACCAGGTTTTCCTCAAGGATTTTCTTAAAACAAAACCCACGTGTTCTGAACAGAGATATCCTATACACGATTTAAACGAGAATACAAGACAAACAAATTTAGATGATGCAGTTATAGTGGGGTAATGTTACGCACAGCATATATCACCATTGTTCAACAAATCAACTTACCTCCAAAATTAACCTACCTCTTTCCCACGACTTTCAATTTTTCTCTTCTTCCCTTAGTTTTTTTGACAGTTGAGTTTAATATGCCCGTATCAGTCAGATTTATTTTGACAGATGCAGCATAAAAGTTCATTTTCTCTGCAATGTTTCGAAACGCCAGTAGTCTGAATGCTCAATTGTTAATACTATAGATCCAAAGACTGAGGTAACAATGATAGAGGCAGAGAAATTTAAGTGTCCTACTCCAATTCAAGCCAAGAGCAGAGTTACTTTAAAAAAAAAAAAAAAACAACCACAACAAAATATATGCATCATTTAAACCCATACCCATTATATCTTGAATCTTCCAGATCCCTCGTCTCAGTCCCAACCCACGCGCGCCCCCCCCCCCCAAAAAAATGAAAAACACAAAAAAAAGAACTTACATTTTCACTCGTCTAGAGGACAGACCTAAGTCACCCTCTCCCCAGATCAAAAAAAAGCTATTTTGACCAACTATTAGTAAGCTCGAACTATTAGTAAACACTCTGCTTTCTCTCTTAAACTCCACAACTTTTTAGTATTTATAGCAAAATCACAATTCTTTGTGTTCGGCAGATCATAAAATCGAGATTGTAGAGCATAACATCAATAAATAACTTACCAACTTGTCCAATTCACAAAATTAGACCCAAAGAAAAGGAAGCACAACCCTAATATATAGTCCCCTCCCCCTTTTTGCCGATTATAATTCACAAATGAAGATCAAAATTGGGTGCTTCAAAGTGAATTCCTTCTTGGTAGCTTTCGAATCACAGATATTAATCCCCAAGTCAAATCAGAATGAACAACCATCAGTTTTAGGACATAGCTTACCTTCAACCTCAGAGCTCATGAAGTCAAAGATGAATAATCTCCCAGATACCCAGTCGCCTTCAATAGTTCTTCCTGTGATTATCGAAGTTTTTTGCTCTTACAAATCGTGAATTGGAATTTGAAGTGAGGGTTTTTGCAAAATTTTTCAAGAAGTAGCTGGAAAACTGGCTTCTTTTTTGGAAAACGAAAGCTAATGGTGAATAAGCTGATGCACCATTGTAGTTTGTAGATGGTTGTTAAATGACAATCCTATCCCTATCCAATGGTTCCAGTCCGGAAAGGTCTAGCTGTTGAAGGAGGATGGATTTGGAAATCCACGTCGAGGAAGTGCACACAGCACACACGTTTTGCACGACAAAGGCTGCAACCAAAACCTGTGCGGAGAGCCTCAAGCTGTCTTCAATTAGAGATACTAAAATTACTTGCAGGTGTTGGAAATGTTTTGTAATTACCAGCAGGTGTTCTTATCACTGTGAGGTGTTGTTTTAAAATGCAGAGGTGGGCGAGTGAGGACCGCGCCCGCGGGGGTGGGGGGGAATGGGATATGTGAAAGTATTAGTATGCCCCTCATTAAAACTGATTGAGGAAAGCCCCAAGTTTTCTGGTTTCAAAAAGAAGCCAATTTTTGGGTGGGAAAAAATCCCCTGAAACAGCAGAAGATAGAGGAAGGAGAGGGAGAAAGGAGAGGAATTTGGTGCTGTCCAAATCCATTGAGGCTCGACCGGTGCTAGTATTCAAAAGTGGAAGACTGCTGGGAGGAGGAATTCAGTTGAGCAGGGTGAAGAGTGGCGGTCCAAGGTGATATTTGCGAACAGACAAGTAAGTACCCATGTCTTTAATTTGAGAAATTCGCAAAGTTAATGGGAATTGGTGGGGGCTATCATGCCAACATTGGTTCATTATGTTGTAATTTGTCGAAATGCATGTGGAAATATTGATTGTTGTGGGTGAGCTACCCTTCTCGGTCAGTTAGGGTTTGAAGATGGTTGGGTTGATTGAGGTGGGATGGTTATGTTTGAGTACTAAAATTTACCCCCATGGGTGGTTTATGTGGTTAGATGTTGGAAAAATTTGAAGTGAAAGAGGTGTGCTTGGTACTAGTGGGAGTGGAGGCTTGTGTGCACTGTGTTGGTGGTGTGTTGGGGGGTGAAGGTTGCGAAATGTGATGGTTGAAGTTGGGAAAGGGTAGTGCCAACTCTGTGTACTTGTAGGGTATTACGGAGTATGAGACAATAGTGTTATTTGTGTATGTGGTTCTCTGGTCATCCCGGGATACTGAATATGTTATCCCGGGATGTATATTGATATAGTATGGGTAGCATGACCTTTCTATATGTCATAATATGAGGACACTGACCAGTATGGTAGGCATGGGTATTGGGGGAATGTAATTTGGGGATGGGGTTGTTGTGGGTGAGACCAGATTGTGTTGTGTGTTGTCTGTATGCATGTGTGTGAATCATGGTTGGACTGATTATAGTTTGAATTATGATATGAACTTTGGTGGATGATGTTGTAGTCATTAATGAGGTTATATATATGGATATCATAACCATGTTTGTGCTGATGAGGTGGGTTTTGGTTTTGAATAGGTGAAGGAAATGGAAATTTGCAGTAGGAGAATGAAGAAAGGGACGACGTCCATGAAGCTCGAGATAGAGGGTGAACGTCGGAAGCAGGGAAGGACAAATGACCGCGAAGACAATGTTCTTTGTAATGATGGGGAGAGAAAGGACCTGAGGTGTCTAGTTGAAGGTGAAATGGGGGAAGACAGCTCAGGTACGGAGTACGAGCCGGACAATGAGGATGAGGGAGTGAGTGAGTCGGTGTCATTGTTGGTGTCTGAGTATAGTGTGGATGAGGGCTGCACAGATCGTATCGGAGGGGATGAGGGGAGGTGTACATCTGCTGTGAGAGAGGGGGCTAGTGGAGGGCAGTGTAGGGGTATGGGTGGACCCTCTTAAGGTAAAGGCACGAAGAGAGATAACTGAAAACCAGCGTCCAGTGGGAGTGATGGAGGGTTCAGATGTGGTGCTGCACTCGAGATGCACAATTAAGAAGTTAGTTGGGTTAAATGCGAGGATGAGTGTGAGCAAAGAGAAGCAGTGAGGGGAACTGGTCTCGCCCCTTTTCTTGAGTACCCTGATATAGGAATGGAGAGACACTTAACGCTGGCGTTGATTAAGTGTTGGGTGCTACGATGGAAGGCATTTAGAATAGGGGGAAGAAGGGTGCCATTCTCTGTGTTTGACATTGCGTTACGAACTGGGTTACTGGCAACAGGGCAGATTGTTGACTTGGATGGGGATGAGGTGAGAACAGATGTGGGAACAATGGTGCGTGACCATATGGTGGAGTGGGAGAGAGAGGAGATGGTTACTCGACTGCCGGGCAGGTCAAGGAAGAAGAGGCGATTTTTTAGGAACTATGTATCTGCTATGGTGGCCCTGTGCGAAGAGAATAAAGAGGACGATCGAGTTAGGTTGTCGGTGAGGATTTATGCATTTACGATTATGAGTGGGGTTTTGTTCCCGGGTGCGCCATATGGAGTAGCGTGGGGTATGTTGCAATATGTAGAGGACATTCAGAGAATAGGTGAGTATAATTGGGCTGAAGCGGTGTGGAGGGTTGTTGTGAACACAATTGAGGACACACAGAAGAAGTTATGTGCTGGCCCATTGACCGAGGTGCAACTGAATGGTTTCTGCCTCCTTATTCAGGTGAGATATAACTGAGTTATGGTTACTTATGTAGATGTGCCTGCATTCTATTAATGGTCGTCCTCTGTAGTTGCCATCATGTACCCTTTGCCTTATGTATGATGTGGTGAATGTAGTAGCACAGGAATGGATAGAACGTGGAACATGGTGTACTACATGTAGAACGAGGGTGGGATTGGGCATACAAATGTTGGTGCATGCATATGCGCACCTCAGAAGTATAGTAGAAGAACCTGAACATATATATATATATATATATATATATGAGAGAGAGAGAAGACGAGAGAGACACAGATCAGAGAGACAGACCGAAAGAGACAGACATAAGAAGAGAGAGATAGAGAGAGAGAAGGAGAAGGATGAGAGAGACACAGAAAGACAGGACAGACAGGCCGACAGACAAGAGATAAGAGATAGATATATAATATGATAGAGAGATATAGATATAGATAGATATGATATATATTATATAGATAGAGATATATATACACATAAGACACACACACAACACCCACGCGAAGCACATAATATATATAAAATATATATATATATATATATAATCATAAGATATATATTGTAAGTATGTATAACATATATTTATACAGTATATTTATATAAATACATACACAATATATATACACACACACACCACACACACACACACACACACACAACACAACATATATATATATATGTGCGTTGTATATATATATATAATATACACACACTCACACACACACACGCCACAACCCCCCACCCACACACACATATTATGTATTAGATGTATATGTACATATATAATGTATATATATGTATGTATGTATGTATACATACATTACATTACATGTATATATAGATATATACATGTATATATAAGTGTGTGTATATATATATATATATGTGTGTGGTGTGTTTGTGTGTGCGCTGCGAGTCCGTTCCTGTCGGGCGCGGCGCTGCGCGGTTTGTATATATACAAATAATTAGCTATGATATATATAGATATATATCTTATATATATATATAATCATATATATATATATGGTGGTTGGGCAGTTGTACGGGTGGTGAAACATGTGATGCTAATGCATGAGAGGTTTGTGTTTTTGCAGGGTTGGTTTTATGAGCATACGATAAGATTTGTTGATCAGGGCAGGAAGAGGTATCCCTGTATAGCTAGCTGGGTTAGGGTTGGTTATAGGGGGAGGTGTGATGCAAGTGAACTGGTTAAAGATATTACGGAGGAGGAGGTAATGATGTTCTGTAGTAGCAAACTTGTCTAATGGCATTGCAAGTTTGTTTCAGGTGGTTAACGAAAATAGTGGGTTGTATGTGCAGGTAATTCCTATTCTGTGCCCTCGAGATGTGGAGCTTGTGGATCGAACTGTTTCACAGTTCATGGCAACTGATGAGTTCGGTTACTACATCGATGATGGTGAGGTATGTTTAGGTGGGATTATCATGTGGTTGATGTTGATGGCTGGAACAGAGTCCCTTATGTTCTTCATTGTGGTTACACTGGCAGGGTTGGCTTAGTGTTGATGAGCGGTTGCGGTGAGCGAGGGATGCATACTTGGTGGAGAAGAAGGCGCACCAAATCACTAAGAATAAGGTGTAATTGTTGAGGGAGCAGGTAGCGGAGTTGGAGCGGAGGTTGAAAGAAAGTGACAGTGGACAGGGTGGGGACATCGGGCTATGAAATGAAGGCTTGTCTGCAAGTAAGACTGCAGCCTTCGATGAAGGTAGCACT
>JAKOGI010002659.1:0-37500 GCA_029747015.1 Carnegiea gigantea | reverse complement strand
TTTCTATTTAAGCTTCGTTCGGGCGTCTTCGCGAGGGAGTTCGTGGGTCGTTGGGGGTCTTTGCTCTGGCGATTTTGTAGGATTAGTTTAGATTAGATTTTAGTTAAGAAGGGAGATTAGTTTAGGATTGAAGATTGTAACATTGGATTCAACCTTTGGATTTCAAGTTCTTCATCAATTCAAGACTAAGTTTCCTTCTCTTTTATCTCTCTAGTTTTTTATGTTCTTGTTAATTATGTTTTGTTGATTTTGATTCTTGTATTGGTTTTGGTCGATTTATGTGTTTAAATTTCATTGTTAATTTATGTTGTTTAGTTGTTTAGATTTGTTTTATTTCATTCCATTTTGTTCTTCAAGTTTATGTTCTTGTTGGTTAGTTTAGGTTTTCACGCGTTTTTCATGATTTGTTGGTAGATTGTGTTGGCTTGAATTGTGATTAGCCTCTTGATGGCTAATTGATCTTGTACTAGGCCTAACCATACCCAATCTATGCCTAGAACTTAGAGTTTTCCTTCACGCCCGCCAAGTGTTCGATGAAATGCCTGAGAGGGTTTTCATCCATATTTTTGGGCGATTGACTTATGCTGAGAGGTGAGGTCAATTTGCTAGTGTGGGAGAGGGAATGGCCGAGTTCGGGACACGAAAGTAGTATCCGAATCGAGCTAGGTCCGGGGTTGCTAGTTTTGTGGTCTAATTCGACTAACCCCACGAAAGTAGGTGGTTACACGAATTAGACTAGCTCATGACCCTTGAGAGAGGGCTTGGGTGGTCTTTGATGGTGCAACCGACCATCTCTTGTTCATAGCGCAGTTTGGGTGGGTTAGGACTCGTATTGATTAGTTGGTTCACTAATTGGTAAAATCACAATTCCAAGTCGCTTGTTTCTGTATTTGTAGCGTAGTTTAGTTCCCCTCCTTCACCGTTGATCACGCCTAGATTGAGACGCTCTAGTAAACTCTGGTAGTTGAAAACACAATTCCCTGCGGACGACACCCCAAGTACTCAACGATACACCTTGCACTTGGGGTTTATAAATATTAAAACTCTGTTTTTCTTGCAACAGTTATCGTGTTGGGTCAGACTTTTACAGCCCTAATTTAGAACACCTATGCACCGCCACTCTTTGGGTCTGAGATTTAATATGCCGTTTCTGTGGCCGTCCAGGAGGTCGTGGATTCGTAGGCGGCCATATACGCCCATTGTAATCATCATCCAACTCTTGCCCTCCAATGACAGCACCTGTTCTTTCATCCACAACGCCTGATTCATACGTCTCCATGGGATATACGACATTCATATATATTGTCCTTTGCACTGGGGCCTTATAACAAGGGAAGACATAATCATAGATGTAACACCCCCAGCCCCTAGGGTCAGGAGCGTTACATTTTCTTACTTCTTATTTAATTGTTGGGATGAAAGGGACAGAGTTTTGCCTATAAACTGATCATTTCCCAGGCTAAAAGTCTTACAACAAATCCCTGCATGGAATGGAAACATATAAAACTTCTAGAACAAGCTCAACAGCTACACGCCGGAGTCCACAGCTCTACAGGACACTTGCCCGGAGCACACCAACCATAAAGTTCATTAATAGAGAAGAAAATCAAATATACAACTCAACGGTTTACACAGCCAGAGTACTGGGGTTTACATCCCAAAACACAGCTAATTTCAACTAAAGACATCTAACCAATCAGATGGTTGGCTCACATGGCCATAGAGAGCGACTTATAAACAATATGCATTATATGAGCTAGAAAACTTAGTTTACAACATTTACAAACTAGGAATACGTTATATTACATCGTTAAACACATAAACCTACTTCTACATAGCACACATAACTCTTTTTCAAGCGGGGGTAATCTCCAACTCAGTGTAAGTAGCTTGACTTCCACCTGTCATAACAGAAGCCTGAGGAAAAAGGGGGAAGAGTAATGGGGTGAGCAACCACACGCTCAGTGAGAATTCCCTTACTCTTTAAAACCCAAAACAATTGCAGGCAATAATACTAATAATAGCCACATATCACGCATTCATATTTTTCTATCATATTAGACAATCATAGTTCCCAAGGAAAGATCACCCTCCTTAAACATCATTCCAACCACTCAACTCCATTCTAGGGCCTCAATAACCAAACTTCCCTACTAGCAGGCATTCAGGCATATAAACAAGTATGCAACAAGGATTGGATACAAAGGCCTTCAAACTCACTTTTGAAAATATAGTGACTCTCGATAAATACTAAGAATAGTTTATAATCCACATAAACTCCTTTAAAGCTTATAATTCCTTCTAAAAGTAATCAAAACATCTAAACTGGTAAGAAAGACTTGGCAAGAAATATTCTTTCATGGAATATGTACATTGAGAAGCTTGAATGTACGATGCATTACTAAGATATAACTATACTTCATTTGGAATTTCATTCAAACCATATTCAGAACACATTCATAAAATACATACAGGTTACGTATATTAGAAAGCTTTCTTCTTTTCTCTAAAATGCTTTGCTTGGCCTCTTGAGGCTCGTGTTACTTTAAAAGAACTTCTTTTCTTTCCTGAACGAACTGCTTAGAATGGCAAAAGCCAAATCTCCTTTTTATCAGGAACTTACTTATAACATAAAAATATCTTATTGTGCTGGCTAGGGAGATCAAAACCGCTTTTAAGTGAGATCGTCACTCTTAATCTACGTTATCCCTAGGGTATACGTACTTAACTTTTGGCCAAAACGCATCTCAACAGATAAACTCAAACTTCGATATTGTCCTCTATGGGGCAACAGCTCACATCCGGATAATCATATCCTGAGTCTAGTCCCTCTCAAGGTTTTCTTACGCGTCACACATCATAACTTATCTCGGGAACAGCTCACACCAAGATAATTCATATCTTGAGTCCAGTTCTCAGGAACAGCTCACACCAAGATAATTCATATCTTGAGTCCAGTTCCTAAAATTTCTTTAGGGGGAAACAGTTCACGCCATCTTTGCGTCTAGTTTCCAGGAACAGCTCACACCAAGATAATTTATATTTTGAGTCCAGTTCCTAACCCTGGCCAATTTCCTAGCACTCTCTCAGCCTTTAAAAACGTATTTCATTCCTCTTCTTCAGTTGCTTATTGTACTGAAAACTTACCTTTTTACAAAACGATCATAACCTTACTAAATGCTTATAGTTCACTTTGTTTTTAATTTAAAAACTTCTTATAAATGTAGTAACTCATAAAACGACTTTACTTTTAACTTTAAAAGCTTCTTATAAACGTAATACGTTTACTAATTCGTAAAAAGACTTCGTTTCTAACTTAAAAGTTTCGTATAAACATAATAAGTTTGCTAAATCGTAAAACGATTTCGTTTTTAACTTAAAAGCTTCTTAATAGCGTAATACGTTTGTTAGTTTGTAAAACGACTTGTTTTAAACTTACAAGCTTCTTATAAAGGAAATAAGATTTGTTAATACATAAATCGGCTTCGTAAATAACTTAAAGGCTTCTTATAAATGTAAAATGTTTATTAAATCATAAAACGACTTAGTTTCTAACTTAAATACTTCGTATAAACGTAATAAGGTTGTTAAATCGTAAAACGACTTCGTTTTCAACTTAGAAGCTTCGTATAAATGTAATAGTTTTGCTAAATCGTAAAATGACTTCGTTTTCAACTTAGAAACTTCGTATAAATGTAATAGGTTTGCTAAATCGTAAAACGACTTTATTTTCAACTTAAAAGTTTCGTATAAATGTAATAAGGCTGCTAAATCGTAGATCAAAACTCGTTTGAGATATAACGTACTTAGTTAATGTTTAATTCAAACTCAGTTCGAAATCGAAACCCATTTGAGACTTAAATACTTAGTTAGCGTGTAACTCAAGTTAGATTTGTAATAAAAACTTCAGTTGTCATTCTATAGCTTGTTTCAACTCTTTTTAAAACTCAAGATGGGTGTAAAAATAAACTAAAGGCTTAAAATATTCCCAAACTTGCTACTATTCAAAATTTTCTATGTAAATGCTTCTTGAAACGTAATGGTTTTACTAGCTCTTAACTCGAAACTTCATAGAGACTTAAGTAAGCAAATAGCATACAAATCAGCTAAACACACAATTAGCACCTTAAGATGCTCTTTTTCAGGTTGTCTAAATTCTTTTAAACGCAAGGAGAAGTCATACATTAACCGATGCCTTAAAACATTTTCGAACTCACTTTTAGTTCACTTTTAAACTTCCTAAACCTATCGATTATTCAGTCGAGTCACTGACTGAATAGTTCGACGATTTAGGATCTCTTTTAGGCCACAAACATCTTAATCAACTAACAGGTAATTGGTAGGCACTTAAAAGCGATCGAAATTGTAAAAACAAGCTTTCTAAATGGTCCTTTTCTCTTTTAAAGACGTATTAACTTTTAGAAAGAATTGGCCACATAACACATTGAGGGGGAGAGGAGTTTACACATAGCACATTCATACACTTCATAACACAACTCGGTAGAATCTATTTAATGAGCCACACATGGCCTCGCAATTCATATGATTGCGGTAATTCACAACCCAAACTCTCTCCCCACACAACACCGATCACAAGAACCTCAAATTTCTCAACAGTTCCACCTCAAGCCTTCCAACAACTAACTCGGTTTAATACTATCATGAATAAACCAATAATTCATAAAACCATCATATATAGGCATAATATTCTCAACAATAGCCCAATATAAAAATTAACGCCGTTGTACTGATTTAGCGATAACTTCTAAACAGAAACCAACATGCTTGTCTAATGCCTTAATTCACTCAATTAGCATTTTTAAACTTCATAACATGATTCAGGGCTAATAAACTGGCAAAGCGACAACAATAAGGTGATAACCTGATTATTAATAATTCAATGAACTTCCAAACTGTCTAGCCATAAACAATCCAACAGCAGTTTCAACATCCAATTAACCCACAATTAACATCATGTTCATAATTTTCTCAATTTCAATTCTAGGTTTACCCAAACTGATCTCTAACCTCAATTAACATGCGCTAACTAATCTAGTTAAAATCGTTGAAATTAGTAGTAATTTAGGAAGAAATGAACCCTCACCTCGATTCCAAGCCGGATGATCGTTCGAAGCTGCTAGGCTTGACTCTAGGTGTTCGAACAACACCAACCCCTTGGCTCCTGCTCACCACGCACGAACAGAACCCTAACTGTGCCCAAATTATACAAATTGAACCCCAATTTTGACCCAAAACCTCACTCACTGACTTGAATTTGAGATAGATGCCTGAAGTTGTGAATTTTACTCCCAAATTAAAGAAGATTGGAGCCACTAGAAGCTAGATTGCATGGCCAAGCTCAGGGCATGCATTTGTGCCCCAATTCAACCAATAACGTGGCGACATCCTTCGAATTTTGCCTAGATTTTGCAACGTGGGCTTGCATGATGTTGGGGAGGTGAAATTTGAGGATTTTCGAGCAGAGGGAGGCAAAACTTTGGTGGGATTCTGGTGCTTGAGGTCGTGGGCGTGGAGAGGAGAAGAAGGAGATGTAGAAGCAGAGAGAAAGAGGTGAGTTCCTGGGGGGGTCGCGTGAGGAGGAAGAAGGAGAGGGGGGGTATCGCGCAATTTACCAAAATGCCGCTCCCTCACTTTAATTTTTTTGTCTCAAGCTGATTCATATTCGATACTGCTAGTCTAATTCGTAACCCGAATTCTAAACCCAAATCGATAATATAATCCTTCATCAACTATTCGTTTCCAAACCTATCTAGGTTTGATTTAATAACATCGAACTGCTTCTAAGGTTGACAATCTAATCGTATTCGGGTTCCTAGTCGATTTAGTACTCGTTAATAACCGTTAATAATGCTTATTAAAAATCATCGAAAGATTTTCAAAACTAATAATAATATTAATAATAATAATCAGTGACAAAAACATCCTTTTTAATAAAATTAACGTTCACATAGGCACTTAGAAAATAATTTTCGTCCATATTGCTAATAAAATACGGTTTTTATAATGTAAAAAGGCGTGACGAATAGCTTAAGAGAAAATAAGGTACGCAGGCCTTATAATAGACCCACAATTTCTCTTTCACAATGACGGCCATTGCATGCACACAAGGCAGTCCCTACATTTGCCACCACTTGCAACTACAGGTTCCCGCTGTACGCTTCACCACCAAACATCGGCTGTTGGTCAGCCGAACACTATACTCTCCCAGAGCACGACTATACATCTCTACCTGAACGACACACCCTATCTTCTCCAGTGTTCTCTGCAACTTTTTCTCTATCCTCTCCCCAACTCCATTCTTCTAATTTTCTATCGCTGCCTTCCGCATTTCCATTTTCTTGCCCAGCTTCTGAAGATGGCCACTAATTAGGCAGGGGATTAACATTTGCCTCCAGGGGTGTTCATCGGTCCAGGATCGGACCAGACCGGCTGGACCAAAAACTGAATTTTTTCCAAATGCTGGACCGAGGACCAGACCGATTTGGATTCGGTCTGGACCGGACCGGACCGGTCAAAACCCGAATCGGACTAAATCCAGACTGATCCGGTGGCAGCAGCGCCACAAACATGCTCAAAGATTAGGCAGACAATCACAGATTCACAGGATTCATGGCCACTAATAACATTTATCAAAGAAGATAAATGATCATGAACTTCTCCCTCATAGTTTTTCAACACTGCCTTTCAAGATTGATCAACACAATCTCGATGTCATCACAGAAATTTCAGTCACCAATTTCAAATTACTCAGTCACCAATTTTCATGTCCAATTGTCCACAAATCGAAACCCTAAAAATTTCAGTCAATATAAAACACACCCATCTAGAGTTCCAGACATCCAGTTTACAAATCAAAACCCTAGAAATTTCAGTCACCAATTTCAAATTACTCAGTCAGCACCAAGATCAGAAAAATCAGCAATTTCAAATGTCCACAAATCAAAAAAACAGAAAAACCCTAGAAATTTCAAATTAAAAGCCAAAATAATTGACTGACATTGAACAAAGCATACCTGGAGTCTGGAGAGGAGAGCACCGAGAGGCTGAGAACGAAAGCCTACACAGCACACGTGCAGTCGCAGAACCGAGCTCGAAGCAGAGAACGAGGGATTGAGAAGAGAAGAAGACGCCTGGAGCTGGAGATGCCAAGATGGAGAAGGAGAAGCCGAGAAGGTCTGGTGCCTGGTGGAGTCGTGGAGAGATTGAGCAAGAACAAGGGATTGAGGGAATGAGGGATTGAGTATTGAGAGAACTCAGAGAAGAATGAAGACTGGAGTCTGGAACCAGCCACGGGGAAATCAGAAATGGGGATGAGAGAGGCAAAGAGGCCACGCTGAATGAGAGACGCAAAGAGCTGAGGGAGAGAGACTGCGTTGCTAGGATGATGATGAACCCACTTGAGAGTTGAGGCAGAGACTAGAGAGGTGAGAGATTGAGTGGAGATCTGGAGAGGATACGAGAGGCAGAGATTGAGTGACTGGATAGTTGAGGTTATTGAGGTGCGAGGCAGGCGCAGGGAAAACTAAACCTCCCAAAAAAACTTCACACACCGGTCCGGTCCGGTCCACTCACCGGTCCACCCGGTCCAGGACCGGATCGGACCGAAGACCGAAAACAGAAAAGGATAGGACCGAGGACCGGACCGAAAGACTCCGGTCCGGTCTGGTCTGAGCCGATTTTCGGTCCGGTCTGGTCCTGGACCATTTAATGAACACCCCTATTTGCCTCAACCCACACATCCAATTGCTCTAACTCTCTATGGGATTGTTGTTCAGTTTCCCCCGCCTTTCCTTCACAAACTTTGATTGGGCCCAATGCTCAGGTTCATTGTCCTTCACCCACTTTGCCAACTCACGCTTGTACTGTCGTAGCTCTTCCATTGCTTGACCGAACTCCACAACCGTAGGTGCATACACCACCAGATTAAACATTTCCTTCACAAGATCCTTCGATGCATTCCGCCTTATACCAAGCTTCGTTGCGTACGACACAAAGTTCTCCTTCACATGTATGACACAGTAACAATGATTCTCTTTCCCAGACACTTGCGACACTGCCCACAGAATTGATTTATGCCTGTCAGACATTATCACAGACTTCATCCCCCTCCCCAAGCACTCATGCAGCACAGTCAAGAACTACAACCAATCCTCATGGTTCTCCCCTGACACTACAGCATATGCAACATCCATCAAATGGTTGTCCGCATCAAGGGCAATAGCTCCTAGCAAAGTCCCCTCGTATACACCACTAAGATGCGACCCATCCACAAACAGCACCTTCCGGCAACCTAAAATGAATCCATTCAGGCAAGCTCCATATACAACAAACATCCGCTTGAACCTTGAACCTTCCAACTCAACAAATGCTCTTG
Organism: Carnegiea gigantea; assembly: GCA_029747015.1. Classification (NCBI taxonomy): domain Eukaryota; kingdom Viridiplantae; phylum Streptophyta; class Magnoliopsida; order Caryophyllales; family Cactaceae; genus Carnegiea; species Carnegiea gigantea. Next base: position 29,105 of record JAKOGI010002659.1, on the reverse strand, counting down.
AATCTGGATTTGGGCTCTCAATCGCAGCACACATCCATGATAAAACTTTGTAGTGGTCAACAGGTCTTTCCATCACTAACAACCGAACATACTTCCTAACTCTCCACGCTTGCATGTATGTCATCCTTATTCCTAACTCCAACATAAAATCTTTCATAATTTTGGTTGGTAAGTAGTCCATAGATAATTGCACCTTCCCATCAATTAGCCGTGAAAGGAATTTCGCCCTCACCATTCGTCTACCCCACCTTCCCATATGACATTGATGTCCCACACTATGCACGTGCTCTGCTCTAAAATCCTTCACAGTCATCTCATCCATTTGAAGATGACCTCTAGCACATATGTAAAACCCACATCCTTCAGCAGTACATCTCACCGCAATTTGCTGCCGGCAGTTTCGGACATAGTAAAATTAAAATCTATTGGCAATTGCATACTTTCAAATCGTATATCTAAATGAATTAGCCGATGGAAACATTTGTCCAATGCATTTCACCACATCTTTCCATATTGTTTGCTGTAACGCCCCCAATTGACAATGCCCGATTAGTCTAACATAATTGCTTAATTACCATCGATTTGCAGCGGAAGTCTTGTGAATGGGGACACTACCGCCGTTTCTTGACGGAACAAGGCTACTTGAAAACCACATGCATTAGAACGCCATTAAACATACTTTCAACCACCAGCATTCCTTAAAACATATCAGTATACGTGTTAACTCAGCATATGACTAACATTTACCAGCTAATACAATCCTCAAAATAATGTACAACCAGCGGGATTTTTCGGGAGGCTAGCCTATAAATCACTGTGAGCAGCAGCTAGCTAACATGCAGTAAGCGGTGGTCCTTGCTCATTTCTCGCGTTCCTCTGACTTATCAGAAAGAGGGCTCTGCACTGATCCTTCACCTAAAACAGAAAACATGAAAACATTCGAATAATGAGCCGAAGCTCAGTACGCACATCCCTTTGCTGTTAAATAAGTTTTGTATGTAAATGGTTGGGCGCCCGCATTTCAAAACATTTTGCTTTGCAAACAGGGGGGGAGAGAGAGTGTATATGTAAAACTGATTTGTTGATTATTGTCTGAAAGTGGACCCCTTGTTGATGTCTGCTGCGATCTTGAGATAGGTGCACACCTCCCAGGCCGATCGGAGAGCCTGAGTTGCAGCCGCGCGGGTAACTTGAAGGGCATAAGCCCTGATGATTAAGCATTGACGGGGCCACTTGCTTATGTGACAAAATAATGAGTGAACTGATTCCTTGAAGGAGCATTACATTGATTTTTCATCATGGAAAACATGTGAGTTTTTGAAGAACACAGACAATGTACGTACCTGGTCTTTTCGAAATTCTCTCCCTGTTAGAATGGGGCATGTGTGTTGGCAGCTTGAAGCGACCGATGTGGCCTCTTTCCTGCTTCCAATATTTTATTAGCCCCTATTAGTGCAACATTACGAAGTTTATTAAATTCCTCAACTCAATGGATTATTTGTAACTAGCTGTGTGTTTATAACTAACGCGGTTATCACTATTACATTTTAGGAGTTCATGGTTATGGTCATTTCGTTGCATGCTAGCCTTAAGACCATTGTAAACCATTGTTATCAATACGTTTGTTAACGTTGTTCTTATTAGTAGTGTTATTGCAATTGCTAATTGCTATAGAAAGTTTTGTAATCACACCTTACACTATGATTGTTATTACAGTTTTGGATTCCTGCCACCGAACTGCTGTTATTGATTTGCATTTGGTACATTGCATCCAGGACTCTTTGAATCAGCTAGGCTAAGCTTATTCTTTACCCCAAACATCAAACCTTCCATCATTGACTTTATGCCAATAGCAACTCCCAACTTATCGCGTTTTAGCACCAAACTCATATAGTTCCACTCAATTGCTCTCTTTGCACGCACTTAACCTCATCGACTTAACCTCACTCAAGCTTACATTTTTTGTTAAAGCACAACCCTAAACTTTAACCCATTACATTCGTGGCATCCACAACACTAATCAACACATGTATGTCACTCCTCTTCATGACTCGCCAATTTGGACATAACTTCAGAACTTTAACCCATCAAGGTCATTCATTCAATGTAAATTTAGGCTATATTCATCGTTTAATATAATATACAAGAACATTCACCCATCAGTAACTTCATAAACTTTGCTTCAGCTTGAATTAAGGCACAACCTCAAGATATTGAGTTCACGACCTTAATTGCTCGCCCAACGTACAATCTCTTCTAATTCCCATCAAATATCACATATATAGCATAACACATCTAAGCGATACGGCTTTTCATATTCTTCGTCGTCAATTACCACCTATTCAATAGATTTACGACTATGCAATACAATCTTCGATAAGTTACAATTGGTTTTACTGACCCCTTTCACTTATTCTTTCACAGTTATTCGAAGCTAAACATATTTCATTAACCGTAAAATTAGTTCATTTGCTTGCATCGGTTCGGTTAATTAACTCGAATGGAAGCTAAGTACATTAAAAGGACTTCGGTTTTAATTCTTTTTCATATAGTAGCTAAATAACTTAAATCGAAGCTACGCACGTTAACACAAGTTCGATTTTAATTCTTTTTCATACATTAACGAATTCACTTAAATCAAGGCTAGACACGTTAAACTAACTTCGTTTTTCATTCTTTTTCAGGAATTAACTAATTAACTTGAATCAATGCTAAACACGCTAAATTAACTTCGTTTTAACTTGAATTGATGCTAAACCTCACAACTTCTCATATTCGTTATGAAATCAATCTAATAATCATCATCATCATCATGAACAACAACCTAGGACCAAGTGTCATCCTCAACCTTCACTCATCACCACTCTCTCTTTACAACTCAATCCAACCATTCAAAATAATTCAAGCAATTCACAAACAAATCACTTATCAATGATAATTACTCCATTTACACACAAAACCTCAGCATAAAAGGCCAAAATTGAATGAAGTGGGATTTAGGGTTCTCACATTTCAACTCGCTAACCAACCAAAATACTTTGAAGGGAGGGTTAATGGGGCCGGCTGAGGGTGGCGAGGAGCAGCTACGGTCGGCGGGGCCTGACGACGATGGCCGGCGACGCTGGCTCGCCGGTGAATATGGCCGGGCAGCAGGGGGCACGCGACAGGGCAGGCCGAACAGGGGGGCGACGTGACAGAGCAAGCCGAACAGGGAGATGGTGGCTGGGCAGGTGTCGGCCGGTGGTGCTGCTTAGGGTGACGTCCGGTGGCCGGGGAGGTGCCCCTTTTCCGGCAAACGAAACAGAGGAGGAAAAGAAGAAGGGGGGGGTCGGGCTTCTGTGAGGCAGAGCAGAGTGAGGAGAGAGAGAGTTGAGGTTTGGGTTTAATTTGTGTTATGTCGGTTGTGCGTGTGTGTTTTTGTTTTTTTTTTTGAATTATTATTATTACTATTGTTATCACTATTATTATTATTATTATTATTATTATTATGACTATTATTATCACTATTATTCTTCTTTATTATTATTAGTATTAAGGAGTTTAATATTGTTCCGTTTGAGGCCACATCGTCGTTTCAACCTGCCATACACAAACAAATATATATATACATATAGACATGTCTATGAAATGCTGGATTGAAATGCGGTGCCCAACCGGCTTAATTGGGGATTAACATGATTCAAACTAACGTTAAGTGAATATAAGGTTCGGGCCGTTACAGCCTCCCCCCCTTGAATTAAGTTTCGTCCTCGAAACTTATACTTGAAAAGGAACGATCTAGAATTCTTTTGAAGTTATGAGATGTACAGACTTTTTGTATATGCTCAAAAATTGGTGGTAAATCAAATAGGTAAGCCACCTGCTTCTGTCCTCATGTGATATACTCTGACTTTACACTAGGAGGATTAATGCTTTCTTAAATCCTGGGGTGAAACGGGCAGAATTTCCCCTTAAAACTGACCATTTTCCAGGCTTAAAGCCTTATATTTGAAGCCCTGCATTGACAATAGGTACAGAAAGAGACCAAATCAAGCTCAACGGCCACACGCCGGAGATCACAGCTCTACGGGCCACATGCCTGGAGTAAATCACCCAACCATGTACAGTAGGAGAAAATAAATGAAAGATATATCTCAACGGATCACACATCCGAAGTAATGGGGCTTACATCCCAAAAATAAACAATAATGTGGCTCACATGGCCGTACCGAATAATTTTTGAACCTTAAGTATCTTATAATACCTGGTTACCTCACAAATTAACATACCGAATGTCTCATACCACTTCTCTACGTATACACATGACTCCTGTTTAGAGCGAAAGATGATTCCATCGCATTTGAATTCAACCAATGTATTACAAGCGGAATAAGCATCATGAAGTTACAACAAGGTGGTCATCTAAGTGCGGTCCACATGATAAAGACGATGGGTGAAATTGGATCCGGTAAAAGAACACGATTGCATAGGGGGGTTGAATCTATATGGTAAGGACTCAAAGTATGACACTATATATTCTCGGTCTCCTGACATATAAAGGTGCTAATGTGTTTATACCCCCCTAAGTGTCATGAATTGGTATAAAATAAGCAGAGTTGGTGAGTTAATCCACAATGACCCAAAGCAATGTTCTTCGTAAAATCAAAAATGAATAACTTCATAATAAAATCCACTGAAATTAATAGTATGAATTTCTACAGGTCTTACTGTGCCTGCAGGGCGCGGATGCTTAGCCTTCACTCTCTTTTTTTTTCTTTTTTTTTCCCATTTCAACATCTAGCTACGTTTTCTCCAATATCCTTCCTTAATATTCTGATAAACCCGTAAACTTCTTCTTTCTGCCACCGGATTTCGTAACCACTTTTCCCTTTTGAGGATAAGCTCCTTACAATTGACCAAACGGTTTATCTATCCTAGACAACAGGGACTTATCCTTAACGGTCATCGTATTTTAACTAGGTTTTCATGCAACTCGGTTGGGGCCATCCCTTAAGCAGCTTTCAAATAGGATTTGCACCATGAATTAATTCAATTTTTAACATCGATTTGTGAACCTGACAATTACTCAGGGAAAACATCATGCACTTTCCAACAACATAATACGCATACCCTATGCACGCTCGTTTTCAGCACTCACTTGTCTTCATGGTTGAACTTACCGAATACTCTTTCCTAAGTCTTTCCCCCAGAAAACATACTTCTTGGCCTTCTTGACTCTCAGAGTCACCTTAAGGGCCTTGCAATTTATGCTTGCGCTCATGTACAGTCAACTAGCTCATTCCCAAGCCTATATTGGACTTCGATATATCAAATTGATTCAAATTCCCAAGGAACTCACGCTCAACAATTTCTATACTTTTGCAAGGAACGAGGCATTCTGTCACCTGCTTACTTGCCAAACTAATCCCATAGTTCACCCGTTAATATTTTTGCTTGCTTTGTTGTGCTTTCTCTCTCTCTTTTTCCTCTTTTTTTTTTTGTTTTTTTGTCCAAAGATAACTCAATGTCCTAAAGATAACTCAATGCAGCATGAATAGGTAGATAGAAGTGCATCACACCTAAATCAAATAAGGCACAAAATGACTTGAATAAAAAGGGAATTTTGTGATGACCATACCAGAGACTGCCGCTTCTATTTTGCTCATTGTGTATGCTCGTCCTGCCGTTGAGGGTTTAGGAGGCAGGGTTTCTTGACGTGGGGGTTGTATAGGCCTCACGACTCCTTTTTCTACAGCCCTCTGCCTCCTAGGACAAGTGACGGTCGAATGGTTGGGGCTTCCACACCACATACACTTGTTAGTACCGACACGACATTCAGCTGTGGTATGATTTGTCCGCCCACACTTGGCGCAAGGTTCAGTTAATACTGCTGGACGACTCTTAGTAGGCCCAGCAGCGGTTCTCTTTGGAGCCACACTGTCGCTTGATACACTACGGTCATCCCACTTCCTTTTCTGGTTTCCTGGGTTTAGAGCCCTTAATTCCCCCTTCACTCGTTCCACCTCAGCAGCTCTTTCGTACAACTCCTGATATGTTTGAATTGGTTGACCTGCCAATTGGTTCCGAATGTAAAAAGCTAGACCTTCCTCAAACCTTCTCATTTTCAGCTTTTCAGATGCTACAAAATCTGGAGCAAATCTTGATAATTCCATAAACTTTCGGGCATATTGCGTTACCGTCATATTACCGCTCATCTTTAATTCCATGAACTCTTTCTCCATTTGTCGTTGAACTGTGATTGGGTAAAACTTAGCCCTAAGTTCCTCGAGAAATTTTGCCCACGTAAGCTCAGGCCCTTGTAATTTGTTTTTCACAGTACTCCACCAAATGTCTGCTTCGCCAGCTAAATAAAAAGTCCCTATATTTATCTTTTTCTCTTCAGGAACTTCAATGACGGCAAAGATCTTTTCCATTCCCCTAATCCAGTCTTCCAGTTTTACAGGGTCTAGATTTCCATCATAAACCTTAGGGTTGCGTCGAGCTACCCTATCCGCCAGCTTATCTGACTTTGGAGGGTGTTCTGGAAGTACCTGAGACCCTAATGGCGCAGCAGGAATCCTTTTCATTAACTCAATTACCAAGTTTTTCCAGTAATTCTGATCTTCCACGCTACCAGACGCTTCTAGGGCCACAGTTGGGTTTTCACTAAGGTGCTGTTGGGAGTTCTCATTTTCCTGATGTCCCGAGTTCTGAGATTCACCTCCCTGGTTATTTTGATCGTCGTTTGCAGACATACTGAAACGCACAAACAAGGGTTATCACCTAACTCTGCATGACATCAGATAAAGCAATAGCTATACAGAACTAAGGCTGAATTTAACTCAACTCAAAAAACAGAACGTGAACTACTTCACTGCTCCTGGTTAAGTTAGCCTGTAAATACCCCTCATAAACACACCTTACGCAAACGAACTATCCCATCTAGGTTCGTATCTTCACAACCTAACCCTCAAGCATCCTATTGCTCACAGTGATTCGCTAACCTGGGCTCTGATACCACAACTGTAACGCCCCCAATTGACAATGCCCGATTAGTCTAACATAATTGCTTAATTACCATCGATTTGCAGCGGAAGTCTTGTGAATGGGGACGCTACCGCCGTTCCTTGACGGAACAAGGCTACTTGAAAACCACATGCATTAGAACGCCATTAAACATACTTTCAACCACTAGCATTCCTTAAAACATATCAGTATACATGTTAACTCAGCGTATGACTAACATTTACCAGCTAATACAATCCTCAAAATAATGTACAACCAGCGGGGTTTTTCGGGAGGCTAGCCTATAAATCACTGTGAGCAGCAGCTAGCTAACATGCAGTAAGCGGTGGTCCTTGCTCATTTCTCGCGTTCCTCTGACTTATCAGAAAGAGGGCTCTGCACTGATCCTTCACCTAAAACAGAAAACATGAAAACATTCGAATAATGAGCCGAAGCTCAGTACGCACATCCCTATGCTGTTAAATAAGTTTTGTATGTAAATGGTTGGGCGCCCGCATTTCAAAACATTTTGCTTTGCAAACAAGGGGGAGAGAGAGTGTATATGTAAAACTGATTTGCTGATTATTATCTGAAAGTGGACCCCTTGTTGATGTCTGCTGCGATCTTGAGATAGGTGCACACCTCCCAGGCCGATCGGAGAGCCTGAGTTGCAGCCGCGCGGGTAACTTGAAGGGCATAAGCCCTGATGATTGAGCATTGACGGGGCCACTTGCTTATGTGACAAAATAATGAGTGAACTGATTCCTTGAAGGAGCATTACATTGATTTTTCATCATGGAAAACATGTGAGTTTTTGAAGAACACAGACAATGTACGTACCTGGTCTTTTCGAAATTCTCTCCCTGTTAGAATGGGGCATGTGTGTTGGCAGCTTGAAGCGACCGATGTGGCATCTTTCCTGCTTTCAATATTTTATTAGCCCCTATTAGTGCAACATTACGAAGTTTATTAAATTTCTCAACTCAATGGATTATTTGTAACTAGCTGTGTGTTTATAACTAACGCGGTTATCACTATTATATTTTAGGAGTTCATGGTTATGGTCATTTCGTTGCATGCTAGCCTTAAGACCATTGTAAACCATTGTTATCAATACGTTTGTTAACGTTGTTCTTATTAGTAGTGTTATTGCAATTGCTAATTGCTATAGAAAGTTTTGTAATCACACCTTACACTATGATTATTATTACAGTTTTGGATTCCTGCCACCGAACTGCTGTTATTGATTTGCATTTGGTACATTGCATCCAGGACTCTTTGAATCAGCTAGGCTAAGCTTATTCTTTACCCCAAACATCAAACCTTCCATCATTGACTTTATGCCAATAGCAACTCCCAACTTATCGCGTTTTAGCACCAAACTCATATAGTTCCACTCAATTGCTCTCTTTGCACGCACTTAACCTCATCGACTTAACCTCACTCAAGCTTACAATTTTTGTTAAAGCACAACCCTAAACTTCAACCCATTACATTCGTGGCATCCACAACACTAATCAACACATGTATGTCACTCCTCTTCATGACTCGCCAATTTGGACATAACTTCAGAACTTTAACCCATCAAGGTCATTCATTCAATGTAAATTTAGGCTATATTCATCGTTTAATATAATATACAAGAACATTCACCCATCAGTAACTTCATAAACTTTGCTTCAGCTTGAATTAAGGCACAACCTCAAGATATTGAGTTCACGACCTTAATTGCTCGCCCAACGTACAATCTCTTCTAATTCCCATCAAATATCACATATATAGCATAACACATCTAAGCGATACGGCTTTTCATATTCTTCGTCGTCAATTACCACCTATTCAATAGATTTACGACTATGCAATACAATCTTTGATAAGTTACAATTGGTTTTACTGACCCCTTTCACTTCTTCTTTCACAGTTATTCGAAGCTAAACATATTTCATTAACCGTGAAATTAGTTCATTTGCTTGCATCGGTTCGGTTAATTAACTCGAATGGAAGCTAAGTACATTAAAAGGACTTCGGTTTTAATTCTTTTTCATATAGTAGCTAAATAACTTAAATCGAAGCTACGCCCGTTAACACAAGTTCGATTTTAATTCTTTTTCATACATTAACGAATTCACTTAAATCAAGGCTAGACACGTTAAACTAACTTCGTTTTTCATTCTTTTTCAGGTATTAACTAATTAACTTGAATCGATGCTAAACACGCTAAATTAACTTCGTTTTAACTTGAATTGATGCTAAACCTCACAACTTCTCATATTCGTTACGAAATCAATCTAATAATCATCATCATCATCATGAACAACAACCTAGGACCAAGTGTCATCCTCAACCTTCACTCATCACCACTCTCTCTTTACAACTCAATCCAACCATTCAAAATAATTCAAGCAATTCACAAACAAATCACTTATCAATGATAATTACTCCATTTACACACAAAACCTCAGCATAAAAGGCCAAAATTGAATGAAGTGGGATTCAGGGTTCTCACCTTTCAACTCACTAACCAACCAAAATACTTTGAAGGGCGGGTTAATGGGGCCGGCTGAGGGTGGCGAGGAGCAGCTACGGTCGGCGGGGCCTGACGATGATGGCCGGCGATGCTGGCTCGCCGGTGAATATGGCCGGGCAGCAGGGGGCATGCGACAGGGCAGGCCGAACAGGGGGGCGACGTGACAGAGCAAGCCGAACAGGGAGATGGTGGCTGGGCAGGTGTCGGCCGGTGGTGCTGCTTAGGGCGACGTCCGGTGGCCGGGGAGGTGCCCCTTTTCCGGCAAACGAAACAGAGGAGGAAAAGAAGAAGGGGGGGTCGGGCTTCTGTGAGGCAGAGCAGAGTGAGGAGAGAGAGAGTTGAGGTTTGGGTTTAATTTGTGTTATGTCGGTTGTGCGTGTGTGTTTTTGTTTTTTTTTTTTGAATTATTATTATTACTATTGTTATCATTATTATTATTATTATTATTATTATTATTATTATTATTATTATGACTATTATTATCACTATTATTCCTCTTTATTATTATTAGTATTAAGGAGTTTAATATTGTTCCGTTTGAGGCCACATCGTCGTTTCAACCTGCCATGCACAAACAAATATATATATACATATAGACATGTCTATGAAATGCTGGATTGAAATGCGGTACCCAACCGGCTTAATTGGGGATTAACATGATTCAAACTAACGTTAAGTGAATATTAGGTTCGGGCCGTTACATTTGCCTCCTAATGTAGTCCTCTGCTTGCAGTCCAAATCGAGCCCACACCACCCCTCTCCCATCATCATCGGATTTAGATGCTAATTCGGAGTCCGTTTCACCTTCATCTGCTGCATCAGTAGCTGCTGTCACCAACATCATCGTCACCCTTGCTGCACGGCCCACTTCTTCAGCCTCCTTACCCCTGCACATCATCATCATTCAAATAAATCAATCCTAACCACACTTATTCCCCTAACTATAATACATTATAGTATTTGAGTACATTACACATGCTTTCCATATCATAAATATTACCTTACGACCTTTGAAGGAGCGGCTCTGGCATCTCTATTCTGCACCAACTCCAGGGTTCCTTTCCTCAACACTGCTATTTCAACCCCCTCCCGCACAACAACTTCAGCTTCAACCTATGCTTGCTCGTGACTCACCTGCACAGGCCGAACATCAGGTCTTCCCATCTCAGAAACATATAAATATGCATGACCATCATTACCTCGCATCATATTGCCGACATCACCATCAGTTTCAAATGGCATTAACAACCTCTTATCAAACTTCATTGTGTACCATACCTTCTTACCCATTATCCCCACCCCCATTGCCTCCTCCAACAATTTCCATACATCACCAACTCCCATCTCTTGTGACACCCACATACATCTTGTGTTTCCACCGACGTATGTCATCAGTCCATTCATCACATCACGTAATACCCCTCCCCAACATACATACACAGCAATCTCCTTCACACCACCATCTCTATTACCAACTGACCTACCATCCATGGTCGATGCCGTCACCACCTTTCTTCAACCTCACACTTGCATTACAAGACAAACATCGGTCATATGTCAGTTACCACTTGTAACATCAGCTTCGACCTACCATTCAGTACTGCTAATCTCAACTACACACACTAATACATCCACACTAGTTCACACACATCACTCACTAGGACACAATCTGACTTCAGCTAACCCCTACTGAAGTAGCACTTATCCCTCGATACTGACCTGCATTGACAGGGTTACATACCTTATATATGTTCTTCACAGCTACTACTGTCTGTAGAATTTACCTACAGATATCACCTTCCACAGTAATACAGAGCACACCAAACCTACTTCCCTCATTACTTGTCCACTTTCACTAATTGCACACATCACTGGATTATTACATCCTAAAGAAGACACTTCCCTACATATCTTGCTACAATACATTATTTGGTTAATTCACATGTGTAATTACCATATCCTTTCACATATAACCCACCACATTCATACTCACCTACAGACACCTACACCAATCTGAGCCCCACCAACTGAGCATAAAGGACAACTGGGGATTACTGAACTCCACCCATACCCAACGAAATTGAAAGCTGGCAAGTATAGAATACTTACTTAATTTGTCGATGCTCACTGCTGCTCCTCTATATCTGCCTTCAACCTTCCCATTGTCCTTCCCAAACAGCTAACACCGAACTCCTCTTTACATAGTCACCACAAATAAACCATCCTTCCACACAACACATACCAACCCCATGACGATGACCACCTCGACACTCCACCTACATCACCACACACAAGGGGATGAGACACAAGCAAGCAGCATGAGAGTCACAGAGAGCGAAGAGGATGAGAGAGATCATACCTTCTTCCTACTCTTTACCTTGTACACCCCGTTCTCTACCTCATAGGCCCCGACCTAATTTTCCCTTCCAAATGATCATCCCACAAGTAAGGGCAACCAGGTAATTTAGCATGGACACAACTTGCCACCTCAAAAGCAATGTCTGCGGCTAATCTCCTAAAAGGGATCCTCGAAGGATAAAATAACACCTACTGGTAATTAGAAAAAATTGTAACAGAAAAAATTGTAACACCTGGAAGTACTTTTTCCATTGGAGTTTAAAGTAGAGTTGGGAAAATCTGACCCGATATGATAACATGATACGAATCTGGCCTGAAGTTACTGAGGGAAATATGAACCCAACCCGACATGAACCGATTTCATCCCAAATTGATACGATTTGTCTGTTAGAGTAAAAACATGTTATTTTTGAATTTTAGGCAAATCTAAGATATTTTCAAAGTCGACACGAAATTGACCTGCATATTAAATGGATCGACCTAACCTGACCCGCTTCCTATCTTTAGTTTAAATATTACACCCACCTTGATATGTTATTTTTACAAATAAACATTGTAAATTTATCATTATGGAAAAAACAACAAATTTAAAAAAAATCGTAAATTGACAATTTTTGTATGATCTTTTTACTAAATTTTAAAAAGGAAACTCTCATCAAAAAAAGTTTTAAAAAGGAAACAACAGTAAAATCAGCTAATCGCTTCTTTTGCAATTTAAATTTTTTAGGACATTACTTAACTTGGTTCATTAATGAGAAAGTTTTGCATTATATGTAATAAAAAAATCAGTTACATTTTCAAATCATACTAAAATGAAAGGATTTTTTTAAAAGATATTTTTAATTGATTGATGGTGTAGAATTTTTTTTTTTCGTGTAATTAGCTATAATTTATGTTTAATTAATATGTTAACCCCAACGTTAAATGCTTTTCATATGGGTATCTATTCAGCGTCAAAAAAACTAGTATTTATTTGTGCAGAATCACAACATGGAAGAAGCGTTGGGGGTGATTGTTTTCTTTTATAAGGTTGATCAAGACAACAGAATGGTAAAGAGGACTCGGGCATCATCGGATCCGTGGCGCAATGGTAGCGCGTCTGACTCCAGATCAGAAGGTTGCGTGTTCGATTCACGTCGGGTTCAAAATCCCGGTCCCTTATTGGATCCTTTTTTTTGTGTTTTTGGCCCTTCTGTTCCCCTTTTCTTTTACCCTTAACTTGTGTTTAGTTTCTCAACCTTAAACCTCGTGTTAATCCTGATTGCAATTCTCTGATTGTGCTGTAGGGACTTACTAGACAAATATTATGACAAGGTCAAAGCTCTTGTCCCCTATTCCTCCATTATTCGGGCTCTCAAGAGCCTGATAATAAAAATATATATATGACACAATTTACAACTATAGAAACTTATCATTTTTGACTAGTGACAGTCATATATTAACATATAAAAGTAATTAACACATGAATTATAAGAAAATTGATTCAATTTTGATTATACTACATTGCACTTTACAATACGCTATATCAAACATGACATTAAAACTATGGGTGGATCTACTACTAGGGGAGAGGTGCACATGGACACCCATCTCCCCAAAAAAAATTTAATGACTTATTTTAAATGTGATTAAATTGATATATGTGGACACCCCTAAATAAGTGTTCAAAAAATTAACAATACTCTTTAAATATATCCAACTCACTATTTAGCTTAAAAAATCATACAATTTTATCCCCCTTAACCTATGGTTTTATGCTCAAAATAATTATTAGTTAGAATTTTTATTTCTGTTTTGCTGTTTTCCAGCAAAAATCAGAAAACATAAAGAAATTGTTAGAAAATGAAATTCTGGGCCATGAAATAAGGATTGAAGCAGAAGCCCAAGAATCAGCCCAACCCTTTTCATCCATCAACAAAAAGAAGGAAAAAAACAAAGAAAATTAAATAGACTCATGTGCCCCTCACGTGACTTCTTCCCTTCCGCTTTAGTTCATTCTCACTCCTCTCTCTCGTTCCCAGAAAACCCCCAGACCCCCCCCCCCCATTTTCTCCTTCCTCTTCGGCCATCTTCATCCTCTCTCTCCAACAAACTTATATTTCTCTCTCATCCAAATCCCACGCAGCACGCCACACAGCACCACCATCTACCTTCTACGTCGGAACCACATCAAGGGTCAAGATTGAGAGAGGCTCGGGGATAAGTTGAACATGTGGCGCAAGCTAGGGGGTAGCTAGGTTTTAATTGGGGGTTTTTAGTTGGTCTTGAATTCAGTTTCCAATTTAGAGTAGATTTTAGGTTTTAGGTTTCAAGCTTTCATTCCCTTTCGATTCTCAGATGTATTCTTTAATCTTCACGTTTCATGTAGATTGTTTGATTTCGTTAATTTGGGATGTGCTTTGATGATGAATTTTGGTGTGTTATTAAATTTCTGGAATTCGTTTGATGTAATTCTCAATTTTATCTCCCCTGTTTGTGTTGGATTTCAATTTTGAATCTGAGTTGGAATTTCTGATCTTGGGCTGTTTGTGAGCTCGTTTGTTTTAGTTGAGAAATTTGTGAATTTGGGTTCATGTTGATGGTTTCTTTGCTTGAGCACTCACTCGGCCCTGTTTTCAACCCTCTGCCTCAGGAAGCCATTTTACTAGCGTTTCTGTGAAGCCCATCTAGTTCTGGATTTGTTGGTTTGATTTCTATACTTCATCTCTTGTAAAGTTCTTAGTTAAATGCTGCTGAAAAGATTAGAAACTCCCTTCCCCCTGGCTGCTTTGTTTTCTATTTCTTTCCAGTTAGATTGGTGGATTTTGTTCTCTGTTTCCTGTTTTCTGTTGCTTGTGTTCTATTCTAGCTTGGATTTGTGACCTTGAGTTTAAGGTGGACCTAAATCATGAAGCCTTGGTTTAATGTTATTTTAGTTCTATTTTAGTTTGATTATATAATATCTCATTTAGGTTTGTAGCGATTGATATGAACAGTTAGCGATTCTCTATAGTTAGATCCATTTATAATATGTAGTTTCATCTGTGTATTGTTTAATTAGCTTAGAATGATGCTAAATTAGTTTAAATTTGTACTTAGTGACCTTAATCTCATCCTCGTCCCTGAGGAGACGACTCTCAAGTACTACGACGATAGTTGTATACTTGCAACCTTTAATTTACACTCAAAATTTTCGAACACTCACATAGTATTTTTAAAATTTTTTTAAATATCAAAAGTGCAGTTATAAAGCTAGAATTTGATAGAAAAGTAAAATAAAATTAAATGCTCCCAAGTCAAAATTCTCTCTATCCCACCCCCTCTTATTTGGTGTTTAAAATTTAAATTTATTCTAATTCTAATATCTTTCACTTTTTGTTATTGTTATTATTTATTTTTCGGCTATTTAGTTGCCATGTATTCTTAATGCAAATTTTTCTTTAATTTGGCACTAGTGATTGATTTGAACTTCATGCTATTTGTTTTTTCCTCTTTTGGTGCCATTAACTAGTGCAAATTGCTTATTTGTGGTTGTATTTTATGTTTGACAATTTGACTTCATGTCTCAGTTTTTTTGGTTTTATTGCTTAGTTATGATTATTTGTACTCTGTAACTAAGGATTTTAGTAAATGCTACGTAATCGTAATATTCTGCAATCTCACACAATTTATATATTAAATTCAAAATACGAAAAATCACAAAGAACAAATGTAATAGTAAAGGTATCATAGTTTTTTTGGGAGTAAAAAAGTGGGGTATGTTGTTATTATTTGTGCAAAATAAACTACCATAATATGTATCATATAATTTCTTTTTTATTGGTATTATACATTAGTGATAATATTAATAGATGGACACCACTATTATAAATATCTAGATCCACCACTGATTAAAATATTCAATAATGCTAATAAATTAATCAAAGAATAATATGATCATGATATGACAACAATGTAAAAGTATGTCAATAATATGCCTCCAAGATTAATGATCATATGACTTGGATTAGATAGTTTCTCCTACATTCAAGGGGGTCAATATTCGGAGATCAATCTTACCTTGATAGAAACTCTTAATAAATAAGAAATATCATGGTTTTTATATCAAAGAATGTTAGAATAATTTTCAATAAAAAATAGAAAAGGCACAACAAACTAATTATATTTTTTGCTTTGAAAAAATATAATTAGTGATTTCAATTAACTAATTTTCTATGCATCTCTTCATTTATAGCCATTAAGATTAAATCTAAAAAATTCATCTTATGAAAAGATGTTTCTCTCTATGAAAATATGCTTTCCTCTGCAAAGGCACTTAGTTCTCTATAAATAGGGGATGACTAAGTGTGATTTGGACATCCAAAAATTGTTCCAATAAATCAATCCCTTTGAATTTCTGTTATATCCTAAGGCACTAGTGTCTATCCAACTGAGTGCAACATTTAGATAGCGGAGACCTCTTTGTATCTCAAAGGTTTATTCGGGAATACCCATTGAACGTCAGGTGAATAAAAACTTTAGGACAAGCAATTTCGATCCTGCCTAGAAGTCTGAGAGTAGTACTAATTTTTTGAACCTTTGTACCACATCTCTAACAATCTAAAGGTTTTTTTTTTTTTTTTCCGCGTGACTTCTTCACTTCGAGACTTGGCTACTAATTTTGTCAAATTAGAGAGGTTCGATGGAGGCAACTTTAGGCGTTGGTAGAAGAAGATCCATTTTCTTCTTGCTACGTTGAAGGTAGCATATGTCCTCCACACTCCACCAATTCTAGAGCAAGAAAATGAGACCGTTGATCAAATGCGTGACCTTGCCAAGTGGGAGAATGATGACTATATATGTCGTGGTCATATTCTCAATAGCATGTCAGAACCTTTGTTCGACACATATCAAGCAGTTCCATATGCAAAGGAGTTGTGGGATCTCTTGGAGGCAAGGTACATGAAAGAGGATGCTACAAGTAAGAAATTTATAGAAACATTAATTATAGAAACAGTTTCCAATTTAGATTAATTCTCACTCTTAATCACATCCGTTCATATTAAATTAATCAATTCTGATGAAAGGAAGTGAAAAATAATTAACAAGAAAATATAAACATTAATTATAGAAACATTAAAAGAAAATAAGAATAAGAACGAGAATCATTACATTCTTTAAATATAGTATTCTTAAAATATAATTACCAAAAAAGTATTCCTCTTAAAATAATATAGGCATTATTTTAGTTTCTCAACTGGTCGTTTGTTCTTACATTTGTCTTAGCAATATATTATTCTTAAATCAGGAATAGTAATAAACTCATTAAGATAATATTTTGTACACTTTAATTTTTGTTTCTAATCACTGCAAACTTATCAAAAAAATTATTCCTCTTAAAATAATATTATTGAGACCATTATTACTGTGTGTTTAATCCGACAAATTTACTGTCCAAGCAAGCATTGATCGAGGTCTGCAATATTGATCTTCTTAAAGTACGACTTCGTTTTCAGTTATATTATTTTGTTTTTATTCGTTGTCCATTGTGCTTCGATTTAATTTTTTCAATTTCTAAGGATCAATATACAGTAAGAAAGAGGTCTGCATTAATCTAGGCCGATTTAGAAAAATTCATCTTGATCCCCCTCTTTCATCTTCTTGATAGGATGTTTACATTTTTCTTGCACTCAGTTTTCTTTTTATATTTTTGTAATTTATAGGGATCAAAATACAATAATGACAATGTCTTCATTGATCCCATAAATACACTTTCATATCATTAATTCTGTTCTATGTACAGAATGCCCACAACAATGTGAGATAGAAAAAATTAGAAATTTTTAAACCAACTTTTAATTTTATATTCTTTTTAGGGTTAATTTATTTTTCTACACTTTTAGCTTTCCTGTGCTTGAAAAAACGATACAGTAGTTTGGATAATGCAAATTTATTTCACTATTGCTATCAAAATCTATATAATAGTAAATACAAATTTATTAGTATAGGTGTCAAATAGTTAGTTGCATTTATCAATTTGGGTACAAATACATTTGTTTTATCTAAAGGCACCCTATTAATCACTTACGTATTGTATACTAAATTCATTAAGATAATCGTATGAAACATTGATTATATAGTAAAAATAATATAGTATTCTTAAATTAGGAATAGTAAACTCATTAAGACAATATTTTATACGCTTTCATGTTTGTTTCCAATCACTTCAAACTAACCAAAAAAATAATTCATCTTAAAATAATACAGGTATTATATTAGGAAGGTTGTGGGTCCCTCTTATTTGATAGTAAAATTTATTTTATCAATGCACATTTAAATAACTGCAAACTTACCAAAATATTATATGTTGAAATAAAATCTGCATTATTTTAAGAGTGGATCCACAAACTAATCATTTTTTAAATTTGATTGTACGTTTCCCGATCTTGGTCCATCCATACTATATGAACAATGAACTATCTCTAAATTTGTATACTTTCACAATTATATGTCTTTTTTTAACCTTTGCTTTTATCTTTAATTAATTATTTAGTAATAATGCCTTTATTAAAGCCTTTCACTATAAAAATACATTGATTAATAAGCATAGGAGATAATATTTACTATTATATATATAATAAAAAGTCATTTACGGTAATCAATTTTGCCTCCTCTGCTTAAAGGAGCCCTATTTGAAGAATGGGCCCTGTCAATGTATTTACCAATCAATGTTAGTATACTTAATCAAAATAAATTTGCCATGTATTAGTACTAATAAAAATAGCTTAAGTGATAATTGGTAACTAACTATCACATTATTTTATCTAAAGGTCTTAATCACTTAAATATTTTTCAATAAACTAATCACTCCAGCTGTATGATTTTAATTGATAATAGTATAGATACAATCAATGTTATCAAATTATTTTTGGGTATTATGGAGAACTTGCTGTCTATACACTATTATATATTGTCAATGGGTATTATGGAGAAATTACTATCTATTCATATTTTGCAATAAATTTGAGTTTTCTTTTCTAAATTATACATTAACTTTGTCTACAATGAACATTCCTCTATTATTTTGACTACGCATGTGCACACACATACACATATAGGTATATATATATACACACACACACACACATAATTTCAAAGTGTCTACTTTAACATGCACCGTGCAAAGTACGGGTCCAGACTAGTAAAAAATTAATAACTACAATGGTTACAAATATGATGTTGTATTTATGGTTATATTTTATCAAATAATATGAATGTATTTATGATAATGAGAATTATGAAACTTCTCCATCAAAAAATAAAAAACTCACAATTTGGACGTCAAAAATTTCTCAACTCTAAAATATTTTCATAAAATTTTTGTGGGGTTCTTGGAATGGATCTCTTTATGGGTAGCGGTCATGCAAAAATAAGGCCACCTATATCTAAATTTCTCCGCATTCCATGAAAGCGGAACTTACACTGAAAGTTGTTGTTGTTCGCATGTTATAAGTCTCATGTCTCACATGAGTTATTAACACTAGCTCGTTGCATCTTAAAATTTTTATTGTATAAAAATCGATATAAACGATGCAGTTCAAATCAAGTTTCTAATGGCCCTTTAAAGTTTTACTATTCTACATAGTTGATATTCCAGTAAGGCGTGTTTTTTTTTTTTTTAAAAAAAACTTACACTGCAGTACTTATTCAGTCTAATCTTGAAGCATTATCTACACATACTATGCAGTGTTTTCAGCTCCCCACATCAGTCACCCACAAACTGGACCAAGTTAATTGGAATTCTTTTTGGAAAAAATCTAATACTGAAAAGGGCTCTCCACTTGTGGCTTGGGACAAAGTTTGGTGCGTTGGGGCATACGGAAAACTGGAGCAGTTAATACTGCTTTTCTAGCTAAACTTTCTTGGAAATTTCTTACAGAGCTGGAAAATTTCTGGGTCCAACAAATGCATGCCAAATACAGCCCCCCTATCAGTTTTTTCAAATGGGACATAAACAGTATCACTCTTCGGTCTGGAAGTGTTTGCTTGGGCATCGACACTTCGTTGCGCAAGGGATGCGATGGCAATTAGGTAACGGCCACAAGATCAATTTCTGGACACATGCTTGGTGTCATGAATCTTGGCCGGTAGAATTACTACATATGGACAATCCCAGCGCGCGGGATCCTATGCTTAAGGTCAGTGCTTTTATTCGGCCTGATAAGACATGGGATATAGAGAAGCTTTCACAAGTCTTACCTGCATCACTTTTCCCACATGTTCTTGCTATTCTGATTCCGTTAGCCGATGTTGAGGATACCTTTGGTTGGGGCCTTACATGAAGTGGTGATTTTTCAGTTAAGTTAGCCACTTGGAAGGCCCAAGGTACTTTTGAACCTGCTTTGTCCCCATAGAAGTTTAACTAGATATGGAAGTTGGATATACTACCCAAAATTCAGATTGTCCTTTGGCAACTATGTCACAATGCGCTCCCCTCTAGAGGCACCTTATTGCGAAGGGGATTATCCATCGATCCTATTTGCCCTACGTGCCTATCTTAAATTGAGGATACTGAACACCTATTCGCGAATTGCTTGTTTGCCGCTCGTGTGTGGGAATTGGCAACGAAGAATGGTTGGATTTGCCAAACTTCTTTTGCAACACTGCATTTATTCCATTCGTGACGCTCTCCATGAATGGTATAGCAGATGTCGGGCAACCCTCCCTAGGATCGCAGTCTTACTATGGCGTATATGGAAAAGCCATAATGCGCTTGTATTTCAAAATGCCTTGCTCAATCTGATGTGTGTACTTATTCATGCTAAATGCAACCGAGCGGAATGGAAACAACGCCACCAAAATCCACTCCTTTCCACTCCATCCTCATCTTTTCACCTACCTTCTCCTTTAGGTTCCACCCGATCCATTGAGTGGACCCCTCCTCCAGATGACGCAATTAAGCTCAACTTCGATGGAAGCTTATCTCCAGCCGGTGCAGCAGCAGGGTATTTGTTGCGAGATATCCAGGGACGTCTTCTTCAAGTTGGGACTAGATTTATGTTTGAGGCACCCATACTGGTGTCAAAAGCTATAGCTTTATGAGATGGACTTAAAGCTGCAAAAGATATAGGTTTCAAGCATATCCAAATTGAGGGAGACAATCAGATCGTTATTCACGCAGTACAGGGCGCTATCTGTATCCCTTGGCGGATTCAGATGCTAGTACTAGATATCCGAGACAGGTTACCTTTCTTCACCTTTCCTCCTATTTTCCATGTCTTTCGGGAAGGTAATATGGCAGCGGATTGGATCGCTAAAAGGGGGGTGCAGCTTAAAGATGATTTAACTTTTTTCACCTCCCCTTCCTATGAGCTTACATGTATCATCCATGATGATTATGTAGGTAGAACCCTTGAGAGAAGGGCTATATAGCGTTGGTTTGTACTTACCCATTTCCCCCAAAAAAAAGGCGTGGTTATGAAATTGCCCCGGTAGGAGAAATTTTAGGGAGCATTTGATTCAATTTTGTTGGAATAAAATGGAATGGAGAATGATATCAGGAAATAGAAGAATAATTTTTTATTCTTGATTCTACTAGTTTGGTTCAATTTAGGAATGAAGTCAATAAAGTAAAAATGATACCTAAAGTTATAGTTTTATGTATACCGAACGGGTGCGAGAAGTTTAATAAAACCCATATATTGGGGATTAGTCATTGTAGTGCAAATATGGTTCCGAACTTATAACTCAACATAAAGTATGGAAATATGTGATATTATTCCCAAATCTGAACTCAAAAAACCTTTAACCAAACAGGAGCTTAATATTGTTTTTATCCATACGTATTCTATCCATTATTTAGCCATGAGGTACCTTCTCTGAATTAAAAAAAAAAAGGGGGACAAATAAATGAAGGCAGAAGGTAGCAGTTACAAGATCAAAGGCTCATGCATGTGGTGCACCAGGGGAAACCAGTACATGTACACAAAATAATCCTGTATATAACTGCGATCTCTAGATGATATGGTGTTTATCGCCTTGAGATTTGGCTCTTTATATTCGCATCAATGAACGTCTCATCATATATATATATATATATATATATATATAATACCATCATGTTGTGTCATATATATATGTGTTTATGTTGATCTCTCT
The DNA here is from genome assembly GCA_029747015.1 of Carnegiea gigantea. Classification (NCBI taxonomy): domain Eukaryota; kingdom Viridiplantae; phylum Streptophyta; class Magnoliopsida; order Caryophyllales; family Cactaceae; genus Carnegiea; species Carnegiea gigantea. The sequence goes on along the minus strand of JAKOGI010002659.1, from coordinate 7,120 downwards.
CTATATATATCTTTGGATCTCTATTAATAACGTCGAATTATTGTTAACTTATAAAGAGGTTTTCTCCTATCACGAAATTTTGCCATTCACAAGAATCAAATACAAAACCTTACTTTAGCAAATTAAGTGTCAAATTACTTGACCCAACCTGTTAAGGTTACATATACGTGTGTTTGTGTGTGTGTGTGTGGTGTATGTGTGTGCTCAGTGTGTGTACATACATACACATACATATATATATAATATATTCTATATATATATAGATATATATATACAATATATAATATATAATATATATAATATATATTATAGATATATATATATATAATGTGGTGTGTGTATGTGTGTGCTGTGGTGTCATAATATATATATATATATTATATAATATAAGATATTATATATATATATATATATATATATATATGGGTGATTTATTCATATATCCCTACGTTGGTAGTGCAGAGATTTAAATTTGATCTCAGTGCCATTTCAAGTTACATGACCAGCTAGTTTCATTTGGTACAAAGTATACATATGGAATGAATATATGAAATGGCTTCATATAGTCAGCTTGTTGTGATGGTTTAATAATTTGAAACTTGATAAAAGTTTGAACTCAAATATTTTTTTTCATCTTAATTTGTTTTCAACCTTAAAATATTTGTACAAGCCAATGAAAAACTACTCAATGTGATAATTTAAAATTGCAAATTTTTGTATGTTGTATAAGTTTTAGAAATTACACGTAAAAGTATATCCTTTTAGGGTTAATTTTGTAGCAATAAGCTATTTTCTATACATAATTGATAGAATGTCGAACTCAACAACTAATAAATCTGATTGCAATTGCCAATGATATAATCTTTAGACTCTTATTCTCTCCATCCTTAAAAGTTGTCAAATTTTGAAAAATTGAAAAAAAATTTAAAAACTTTATTTATTACTATAATATTACATATGAAAAGTCATTTTCTTTACTAAGTAAACAAAAATTGACAATGTTTATGAAATACTTATCAAAGAAATTTTTGATAACTTTATCCGGACAGAGGGAATATAAATTTAGACTGAATTAAAAATTTTTTTAAAGTAACTGTCATTTGACTTCGGGCCTCTATCAAGCCCTGTAACGAGTGACAACAAAATTCATGTGTATTTTGTATAAAAAGAGAAAAAGAAAAAAGCAACCCATGTGATATCCAGCGTTGATCTCATTATCATTCTACTTCCAATAATCCAGGTGATCCAAAAAGTTAAAAATTGAATACTAAAAATCCGGGTGCTCCCAAAGTTCTCCTATGAATTCTCCTCACCATCAAGCATAATTCCAAACAAAATACAAACCAAAAGAATTAGATACAACCCCCCCCCCCAAACAAAACAAAGGGAAGAAAAGAAAAATGACAACTCACTCCATTCTTGTCATACTCTGACTTTCTTTCTCGTCGTCTCCTCCTCAACTCTCCACTCCTCCATTATGCTCACCTTCTCGAAAACCCCAATCCAAATCCAACCCCAACCCTGAACCCGATTCGGAATACACCGCCTTCGCGAACACTGCATGCAATTATGGGTGGAGCTACATTGGGGTAAGGGGGTTAATTGATCCCCCAACGTTTTTGGAAAAAATTAAATATGGGATATTTTTGTGGATAAACAAAATAGAAATATATTCATTAGTTCACATACATTTTACAAATGTGTGCCTAGTAGGATGGTTGATTGCTCTTTACTTGCTTTAGGGGGTCACGGGTTCAACTCTCATCACTCTTCTTCTGCGCTGCCTTGTGTATTTTCTTTTTTTGAGTTTTACCCATTCATTTTCCTTAATTTCTGTCTCTCGACTCTCTAGTCTTGCTTTGCTTTCCTCCTCAGGCGCACTCTCTCCCTCACTCTCTGCAGTCTGTCCAGCCCAGTTACTGATCAGTCAACGCCGCCGGCCGCCATGACTGCCACTAGTGCCGCCATTTGTGCCGGCAATCGCTTCCACTCCTCCTCAGCTCTCCTTGTAACTCCTAAGTTCTAAATCCCAATTTGAGGTAACTCCCAAAAATTCTCAATTTTTGTTTTTAATTTTATTGTTTTGTAAATAATTATGTTTATTTTACTGATTTTAGTTAGATTTATGTTAAATAATTGATTAACTTAGTGAATTACTCATGATTCATGAATTGAAAAATGAGAATTTTAACCTAATTATCTTCTTGGTTGTTCTTGGATGAAGATTTAAGGTTAGACTAATTTTGTTTGTAATTGCTTCCTTGTTCATGTTTAGTTTACTAATTTCTATTGAATTTGTATTGAATAAGTTGTTAATTTAGAGATTTACTCATCAATTAAAAAATTAGGTTTTGCCTTTCTTGATTGAGAATTTAGAAATTAGAATTGGGGTAATTTATTGGTTGTTGTTTGTTTATTTGTGTTAAATTTATTGACTTTAGGCAAATTTGTGCATTATTAATCTTGCCCCCCTTGCTTTGATTCCTGACTCCGCCCCTGCATGCAGCACCACCATATACCCCTTCCTCTATCAAATAAAGCTAAGTTTGTTTGTTGCTAGCCCAGACAGATTCATGTGAAAAAAAAATTCTCGGTCAAGATGTTTTTGGTATTCCATCGAGACTAATCTGTGTGATAGTAAAAATGGGAATACATGATAGTTAGCTAATACTGTTCTAGATATCATGAATTTAAGCTAATATGCTAAGGTTTTTTTTTTTTTTTCCTGCCAATATTAATATACCGAAACCAAGACGATTTGAGTAAGTTTCTAGCCGAGACCACCCCATTCCCCCTCGGCTGTAAGGCATGTGAATTCCATGACTCTAGTCTTTGTGACTTAGATCTGGAACTAAGACTCATGCATGCACCCTTCCCAAATTCAGATCTGGACCCCCTTTAGATCTGGACTCCAGGGTTTGACCCCTAACAGCCAGAATCCCCCGCCCCCAAACGGCCCCTGATAGAATGCTGCCCCACATAAATAAAAAAAGAGAGGTTGAAGTATACCAAACTTACCCATCGGAGCCGCCATAAGGGATGGCGCATGTGCATCACGTGCTACCGACAAAGACAGCTAGCTTCTGTTGTTTCTTCCTCTAAAATCCTTCGACATTGCCGATCTACGCCTCCCCACTGCAAAAACCATGCAAAAACCCGAAATAAGGCCGTGTGTGAAGTTCACTCGCTACCGCCACGAGTGGCACGTTGAGCCAGTGGACGATGTCAGTCGACTTATCAACAGTCAATCTACTCATTTGCATAGTTGTTTGGCTAGATTAGCATGTAGTTGAAGCCCTGGACTTCGTTAAGGCGGCGGGTCATCATATGGGTGGCGTTAATAGCGGTTTTCGAGGAAACTTCCGCCGTGTCTAGTGTCTATGGGAACACCGAAGAGAAGTATAGGCGAAAGGGGCGGCAGCGATAGGTAGTAAGGTGGTGCGAAGCCATCTCAGAAAGCTCTCGGGAGTAACAGAGGTCGAAAGGTCTAAGTTAGAGAGAGATAGAGACAGACAGAGAGAGTTCCTCGAGGGTTTGAGAGCAAGCCCAACAGTAGGCTCACGGGCGAGAAAACGGAGTTGGTGCGCGGGCAAGCCCCTTATGGACAGCATAACACTCACGGCTTGTGGCCCGTCGAGCGGTTCGGAAACACGGGCCACTCGCCCCCTCCCTTTTTCTGCTTTTGCCTTTTTTTTGGCTTTCTTTTTGTTTTCCTTTTTTTGTGGGTGGAAAATAAAAGGTTGGGCTGAGATTCTGAGAAGCAAGGTGGGTGGAAAGAAATGGAGGAGAGAGAAAGGAGAAGAGGAAGCAGAGATGGGGATGGAGAAGAAGAAAGTGAGCAGCCTGGAGTTGAAAGGGAGGAGAGAGAAAGGGAGGAGAGAGGGCATTGTACTTGCTTTCTTATTTTTGGTACATCGCCGCTACTCTAAATTTCAAATAAAACGCACGCATGTTTTTCTATCTTTTTTTCTGCAATTTTTAAATTAATTATTATTATATTAATATTTTTTCTAATTTTGTCATTTAAAATTAATTATTGAATTTTTACAAAATTCATAAATTATTTTCCATAACTTATTCATACAAATAATAAAAAGAATAAGATATTTAGTGGTCGAATTTATGGGTATTATTTTATATGGTGAGCCAAAGTTATAAGTCTTGCATTGGAGAGAGTGAGGATTGTGAGCTAAAAAATTAGAGAGAAAATTGATGTGACAATGGTAAGCCTCCACTAGTAAGCCAAAAAATTAGCTCACCATTGGTTATGCTCTGAGAAGAGAGTGCGAGTCCAGAGGGTATTGAGAGGCAAAACCTAAGAGATAAAACAAAAGGGGGGGGGTATGGGGGTTTATTAGGGTTGCCCATTTTTTTGGTATATTTTAGCTTTTTTGAAGTTAAAAGAATATTGATTAATTCTTATGTTCTGGGTTATTATACAAATACTTGAGGAATGTATATCATTCTTTTGAATTATGATTTTGAACGTATACAAGTCCATCTAATGTGAAGCATAACGCAAGAACGTGTAATGACAACATTAATATGTTTAATGTGAAAATATAGAATATTACTTGTAAATTTGTTATATAAATTTGTTTTATATAAAATGACATGAAATTATTATGTAATTATAAATCAATTTGATTGTAAATATATGAATTTGTTTAATATATAAAAATTACTTATATATATATATATTTATACATATATATATATATATATATATATATATATATATATATATATATATATATATATATATAACTATTATGTAAATTAGTTTTACATAAATTTAATAAATATCTATGTATTTTCAAATGTATCTTAATGGGTCATATGAATGTGGTTTTTATGGGAATTTTGTAATTGAATTATTTAAATTTTTAGTTTGTGATTGTATGAGATGATTATGAGTTGAGAAAAATTTTCGATCATATGACATGATGATGAAATTTTAATAATTTAATTGCATAAGAAAATATGCCTTATGTCCATCTTTTATTGTATACTTGTAGATACGGTAATGAACAATGCAATGACTAGTCAATTATCCTCTAATCAGAAGCTAGATGGTGCTAATCATTATATGTGGTATCAAACGATTTGGTATCTTCTGAATAAGAAAGTTTTGTTAGAACACTTAATAGTAGTTATGTTTTCACCATCTGACAAAGACAAAGATGACAAGCATATTGGTACTACTACTGTGTAGTATCAAGAAAGCCTGCTGGCATACCAAGACTAGTCCAAGAAGGATTGCAGGACATGCTTTATTATGTTGTATTGCATGCACGATGATTTAATTGGAGAGTTCGAGGCATATCCCACTGCTAAGGACATGTGGGACAAACTCACGATCCATTTTGGCTAGACATTCGAGACAAGATTTTGTACCTTGCTTTTAAAATGGATGCAATATAAAATGAACTCCAGTCGTACCATGGTTGAACATTTATGAACTATGAATACCGTGGTTTGTGATCTTAAGGCTGTAGGTAAGGAAATGTCTGAGGGAGAACAAGTCCTAAATGTGATTCGGGCTATCCCTAATGAACCTGAACATTGGGATAATGTGAAGATTGTCTTGACTCCTTCTAAGAACTTAAAGACTTTCGTAGAAATCCAAAGTCATCTCGGAATGGGAGAAGAATGCTTAAAAATATTCGGTACCCCTAATATGGCTCTTATTGCTAAGGGAAATAGGCCCAAAGGCAATAATAACAGTTGAGTTAGATGATATAAGAAAGGTTCTCGTCCCCCTCAAAATGGTAGGCCAAAGGCTGGTGTTGCTAAGAAGCAAAAGGCTAAAGGCAATGGAGAGAAAAATATAGCGCATGGGAAATGTTGTAATTGTGGTAATAAAAGCCATTATGTTTGGGATTGTCCAGAGCCTCCCAAGGTACCTTTCTCCACTGATTATGCTGAATGGTATGTTTATTCCCATTCATTAATTGCTAATTCTTTTCCTACCTGGATTATAGATACAGGAGCAAGCAAACATACAGTTTGGGATCAAGCTGGCTTTGTGAACTTTTACCACTACTTGGTGGGTTCACAAACTATTGTGTTGGAAAATGGCAGTGAAAAAGATGTTCTTGATGTTGAGAGATACAAGTTCATATGATGAGAAGAAAATACATTGGCTCTACTCGATGCGCGCCATGTAACTGGGGTGTGAGTTTGCCTTTTGTCTTTAATTTTTTTAATGAAGTCTAGATTTTCTTTTAATTCTAGTACTGATGGTTAGGACATTTTGTACATTGCCAATGGTTTGGCTAAGCTACTTTGAAAAATGATTTCCTTGTGCTTGATTTGATGACTGTTATAATAATTCATCTCCTGTTTTTGTCTCACATTTTGATTCAGATTTTAAATCAATTAAATGACATGCTAGACTTGACCATATTGGTCAAGACAGAATGAGCAGACTAGCTAAAGAAGGTCTTTTAGACTGACTCACTAAGGTTAAGTTGCCTAGATGTAAGTCATGTCTAGCTGTTAAGGCAACAGCAAAGCCTTTTGGTAAGGCTTTAAGGGCATTAACTTCTTTAGAGCTCATTCACTCTAATATTTGTGAACCCATAAATGTTAAAATTCGTCATGAGGCTTTCCACTTCTATTTTCTCACTTTTATAGATGATTATTCAAAATACAGGTATGTGTACCTGTTATCGCAACTCTACGAGGCACTTGATGTGTTAAAATGTTTTGTAGTTAAGGTAGAGACCCAGTTGGAACGGAGAGTTAAGATTCTTCGAACTGATCGTGATCGTGAATACCTCTTACATATGTTTAAAGAGATTTGTGAGGACAAAGGTATACGAAGACAACTTACAATTCCTGACACTCTATAACAAAATGATGTGGCAAAGCGTAGGAATTGAACATTACTTAACATGGTCAGATTAATGATGGTACATGCTGACCTTCTAATTAGTTTTTAGGGGGATGCGTTGCTCACGACAGCTTATATACTCAACCACCTGCTAAGTAAGAGTGTATCTGTCACTCCATATAAATTATGGAATAGTAGAAAGCCCTCTCTGAATCATTTAAGCCCATGGGGTTCACCCAGCTATGTATATAACCCTACCCATAAACATGAAAAACTTGGTCC
>JAKOGI010002658.1:45000-94557 GCA_029747015.1 Carnegiea gigantea | reverse complement strand
GATTTTCATCAATATTCACATAATAACCAACATTAGAGAAAGGTTACCTAACCAAATGGTCTTGCCCAATTTGGAAGAGGCAGATTAGCATCCTTCTTCCAAGTTAAGCAAACTACACAAGTTCTGTTTAACATTCTGGCATCTAAGAGATGGAAGCAAATACAAGACATGCACACAGAACGACAGCAATATGTTGACATGTTTCCCCAAAAAAAAGGGACAAACAAGTACAATGGACACGTATTAATGGAAAAAAACAGTGTTCATTTATTTGTGTAGATGTAATTCATTCTACCTTTCTAGTTTTGAGGAGGGTTGAGTTTGAATGGAAACGATAACAAATTGTTCATAGTGTGTGTGCATTACAATCACCAGCAACAAAACTCAAGTTCTTAGTGCCATCTTTGCACTTGGCATGTGTTTAGAGCGTCCAAGGAGTATCCAAGAGCGTCATGTCGCGTACAGATACATTAAGTTGTTAAGAGTGTCTATGCTCCTTAGTTTGGTGTTATTACCACAGCAACAACACCATCCAATCCAACCAACAAAACCATCATCAGAAAAAATTGACAAAATTTGGGTCCATGCCAAACACATTGTTCCATGTGCTCTATGGTTAAAAAGTGAGGAATGTGAACAGCATCCCTTGGAGATAAAATTTTGGAGGAGAGAAAGTTTTCCAATTGTTGAACATTTCATCTAACCCAACAAACTGGTATACTTAAGCATAGAGAAAGTTTGTCTTGACAGATCATTTGACTTTCAAGGGAGTTCTTCTATTGCCACCAGCACAATGACAATACACTACAAGCTTACAAGGAATGCCAAGTGGCAACAGCGCTTTGATTTTTAATAATAATGTAATAATGACACATGAAGAATGGCCATAATAAATACAGGGTATACCAATACCCTAAAAGTCCCCAGGTAGCTCATATTTACAATTATGGAAACTGTCAACAGAAAGAAATCGCTAAAATCTAGCCAGGGAGCCTGTAGCTAAATAACTATTGAAGTATTGAGTTTACATAAAAATGCATGGAATAATGGCAACAGATCAGAAGTTATGAAACAAAAGGGCATGTAAAGCAAAAATCACATAAAGAGGCTACAGTTTTATCAAACCTGTTCCACAGATCGCATTGCACATGTAGAAGAACTCTGGAATGGCACACCAGAAGATCTATGTGGCGAAGGAACCAGTTCGTGTGGACAGTTCATAGATTTGGAAACAATTTCGTACTCCTTGTCCATCACTGGACTAGTTGCTGAATCTGAATCGTGTCTGCCCGATGACGCCTTCAAAATTACAGATTTTGGTTCAGGAGAATCCTCACCTTCGAACCTTTTTGGCACCATGTTCCAGCTGAATTGGACATCTTGTGCATCATCAATTATTTCCATACTTACAGGACAAGAAAACTCAGATTTCTTGTTAGAGGGTCTCGGACTTTCAGCGAATGATCCCTCATTTCTTTTAGAATCTCTCTTTAGTGTCTTGCTCCTCCCATGATCAATACTTTCTTTCCTAACAAAGAATCTTTCTGTAGCAAGTGTTTCATGTTTTGTGCTGGATTTAGGAGTAAGGACATGACCAGAAGAACATGGAAGAGATCTGGACCTAGATAAGTCCCGAATACATCCATCTTTCCACCCATCCCTACTGCTGATACCCAAGGGGGGCATTAGTTCTGCGGTTACTTCTTTCCTTGTACATCTGCGGATGGACTCATCCTGATTAACTATATCATCAAGGTTCCTTGGCCTCATATCCATATCTGGAATAGCAAGCATTTCAGCTAGCGTGCTGCCTCTGCTGGATGCCTCAACCTCTTGGGACCTGCAGGTCATTTTCCATCTCTCAGAAAGTCTCCTCTTTGCCTCCTTGTTGACAGCCGATTCCTCATGATGTAGTGTTGAAGCTTTGTTATGAATACTCCTGGTATATGAAGTCCTGGAACTAGCAATGGTCACTTCAGATTCATAAGACGACTCATTTTCTGAATCCTCACGTGAACTTTCATCAGCAGAGTATCCCTTGTGTCCAGATGAAGAAATATTAAAGGAATCAGTTCCCAATTTACACTTCATTCGTCTAGTGATCTCCTTAGCTAGCTCTCTAGATTCTCGATATTTAAACTCATAAGCATCAAAATCCTTATGCATGCTTCTTCTACCCCTAATTTCAGATCCTGAATGCAGTATGTTTGGGCATTCATTATGCAAGTCAAGATCAGATATGGAACCATGAGAAGGGCTTGGAGACGAAACTGATCTGGCAATACTCTGCACTTTACCAAGATTTGGCTTCAAGACCACAATCCTTGTGGGAGCAGCAGACTTAGTATCCTCTTCATCTTCTGCTGAAAAATTCAATTTGTGAGAATCAGTGTTACTTCTATGGGGCAAGTCACCATAGACACCATCCCAATGTTTTTGAGAATGATTAATATCAATCTTTCGAGAAGCTTTCCCTCCTAACTGACACCCAGTTGCATCAATATTACCCTTCAAAGTGTTTGCAGTTTTCATACTCAAAACATGCCCACAATGAGATTCAGGACTACCATGCAAATCACGCAGATGCTTTGCAAACAATGAATTAGGCTCCTGAAGAAACTTCAACAAAAGATCTTTGTTAGAATCAAGAACCTCAAGAGCATCATAGAACTCCTTTGAATTTTGAAGCTTCTCATCCATAGAAAAGCGTTTCACATCAATAAATTTCTGCCTGACAAAGGCAATCTTGTCTTCACTGGGATTTGGGGTGAAAGCTACATGAGATGAGTGGATCCTGGTTTCCTTATCCAGACTCTCAGCAACTTCATAAACATCTTTAAATAGGTGCTGTCCCCTTGCATCCTTCCTCTGTGTTGGGCTGTCATAAAGTTTGCTGCTTTTGCGAGATCCAACTGATCCGGCATTGTGTTGGCGATTATCACAGCTTCTCTTCCGTTGCTTGCTAGTATTTTGCTGAGCAGGTAACCCATCAAGACCCATCAGTTTAGCAATAATGCTGGGCGATCGTCTTCTAGATTCTTTTCCCTTGGACATCTCATCTGCCAATAACTTCTTCATTGGGGTGCCAGCTATTGGCCTCGAATAGCTTCTTTCTTGATCTAATGCTAGCTACAAAGAGTTAGTGAAACTAAACTATCAACTACAGATTCAAAACAGAAATTCAACATCACAACTGGTCAATGTAAGCAAAACGCACAAGCACGAACCCATCTCCACTCCAGAAAAAAGAAAAGGAAAAACGATACTGGAAAACAATTTAATGAACAGACTACCGGATCTTCCTTGCCAAATTCAGGACTGCTACTGCAAGAACTGGAAGCGGAGGCCAACTTTGTCAATTTGTTCTGTTTTCCTGAAAAGAAATTGGCAAAAGAGCATCAAATGAGCTCCACAGGAAAGTGCATATCCAAAAGAAACTTCAGTCCATTTGTTTCACTACTTCTAGAATCTGCAAACCATCGCTTGCTTAAAATGACCCACAACAACCACATTTAGAGTGAAACAGATGTTTCGTAACAGGACACTGCAACTGCCCAAAATCATTGAAGCAGAAGGCAATTATGCGACTAGTAAAAACGAGTTGAGCGACATGAACCATCCACAAAAAAAATTGTAAAAATTTCATGATGACGCATCCCTGAAATGATTATCGCCAAAGAAGCAAACAACATCATGGCAGTACCAACCAAAAGCAAAAGGTGATTACCAACGGTCACGCCACGCCCTTTCCCACACAAAAGCAGGACATAACATGCCAACATCTATAATTTGTTCAAGCTCACCGTACAAACCAGGGCAGAGAGAAAGCTATAAAGATAGAATGTAACCTTTCCAGTCAATTGTGACTAGTCGATCGTCGAATCTCCGATCAACGATGGTGGTAACCGTAGTAGCCGGCGACGGAACCCTAGCATGCGCCCTCGTCCGCCGAAATTTCTCCATTTCCAGTCATCTAAACTGCTGTTTGAATTTTGTCGCAGAAGGAAACAAGAAAAAGAGCCTCAAAGCAAGGGAAAAGAACAAACTCTAATTTTGTGAGCTCATTCAAATTCAAAATCCAAGGGCAAAAGCGCACAGATAGAATCTGCTAAAACCCTAGAGAGAGAACAAGATAACGCGGAGAAAAACAAAGTCCCGGTTAATTTATGAAATGAAAAGGGAAAAGGAAGAACAAAGATGCAGGAGAAAACTACATAAAACCGCCGACATTATTGGCGACCGCAAGACAACGATTCATTCAATTTTGGGGAGATTTTCTCTCCCCTAGAACTTCACTTAACACCCACACACAGTAGTTAGTAGCGTGGTCTTTCACTCGTATAGTAGATGCCAGGCAGTGGGCCTCGTTTTCTTTCTTTTTTTTCCTTTTTTTTCCGAGTAATAACAATTCAAATACCGAAATACGAGTACCTGCCAAGAGACTGAGGATAGCCATTCCGCGCAGGCAAGTCATCCTATCCAATATCCATGCGATCGTCCTTTAGTGACACATGTCGTTATCTTGACCAAATACTGCCATCATGTCATGGCCCACCTCAGATCTTGGCTTTTTTAGTTTTTATTTACAGAGGGTGACTCCCCTCCCCCCTTCAATTCCCCCCCCCCCCCCTAAAATCCTAAAGATGGGACAGCAGTCGGTAATGGTGGCTTTTTGAATTTTTAACTTCGGTATTCTGTTTGTCCTGGTTCTCTTTACCTTTTCCTGGGGGCATTTTGCAAGGCCCCACTCCTTAATGGCCTTCGTCGATGCTCCCTCACCCCCAGGGCTGGAGAACCAATAATAATGAAAAATCTTACCATCAATTATTCTAATTAAAACTAGATTTATCTGTGAGCACTTTTCTTGAATAGTATTTATTGGATATTATAGAGACATTAATAATAAATAAAACAACTACTCTCAAGACCAATTTGGTATGAAAATGTAAAATGGAACTTGATATTGGTTTCAAATTCCTAAACCTAGTGCTTGGTATGACTTTTTGGATATGAACTTAATATATGACAATTATCAAACATCCCTAAAACCAAGGGATTTGACCCTCCACAATTTCCAAGGGGGCGAAATCTTCATCCTTGGGCGATCACCTTATATTTTCTTTCAATAATGAACATTAACTCAAAATTATTTTGACATCTAGTTTTGTAATAGTCAAACAAGTTTGTAACCCTAACCCACTACCACCGACAACATCTTACTCCACCGTCGCCCTTCCTCCATCATCTGCGTCGACTTTGCTAGCGCTTAGTGATGAGAGTAATTTGTTCTTTTTTTAATCTGTTGTTTTTTTTTCAATCTTTTGGTCAAACTATTTGTTCTTGTTTCTGTTAAATTTGGTAGAAGTTTCCCCGATTTTAATTCAAATAATCACGTTCTTTTCTTGAATTGTGAGAGGGAGAAGTAGTGCTCTCAAATGTTTTGGGTGAGAATAGTGATTTTGTGGATGGCACAAGTTTTGGAGTGATGATTAGAGCTGTAAAATGGGTCGGATCGGGTCGACCCATTTAATAAACGGGTCAATTTCATATCAGCCTTGAAAATAGCTTGGATTTCTCAAAACTGAAAAATAACAAGTTTTCACACTAAATAGTCAAATTGTGTCGACTTCGGGTCGAAATCGGTTTGGTTCGAATTGGGTTCGTGTTTCTCTCAATAAATTCGGGTCGAGTTATCGGGTCGGGTCAGACTTTTACAGCCCTAGTGATGATTCAAGGCTTGATTTCTAGGTTTGAGCTGCTGGTTGAGAATTGTCTGATAAGAAGATGAAGCTCGATGGGTGGAGAGACGGTCGGATGATGATCACATGGCGAAAAAATAATGTTTTGCAGAGAGAACAAGAATTGGCTTATGACTCTTTGAAAATGTTGATTTTGAGCTTTATAATATCTCTTTCTCTCTCTCTAAATGAATTTATGATTTTGATGGCATGGTGACTTTGCTCCTAATCTTGTGAGAAAATTGTTGATTTAAAAAAAGAAAAAATTTATTCCATTCCTTACTAAATAGCCCAAAGCGAAAGCACTAATGGCTCGTTTGGTTTTATGTTATCAAAGTGGTAATGCAATCAAAATAGTGATGATGATTCTATTATCATGTTTGATTATTATTAAAGGATGTAATCAAAATTATATTATAATTATATTTACCTCAGTCTATGCAAATACAGTTATTTGGCTTTTCCTAAATTATTGTGATTGAGTACCGTTAAATCAAAGTGTACCCAAACTATAAACTATTATTTAGGGACTTTCTTTCTCTTCTCTCCATTGTCTCTCCTATGCTTTCCATCTCTTAGTGGTCAACCACCACGTTTTTTAAGGTTTGAAGCTTGCTCACCCCCATTTCTCTCCTCTTTATATTAGATAAAGTTTAAAGTTTTTTCCGACAAACCACTTAGTATTTTGGGTATGTCACGTAGAATCATCTTAATTTTTTTATTTTCCAATGTCACACCTAAACATCTACCTTAATTTGCAATGTCACATCTTATTATGGAAAATATCATATTTTCCAATATACCATATAAAAATTAATCCTTTTTACAATGTCACACCTGTTATTTTTCCCTGAATTTTATTTTTTAATTAAACTAGAAAACTATAAAAATAAATAAATATATTTTTACTACATTAAATAAGTAGATTTGATGTTAATCTCTTTTCATATTTAAAGAACCCAAGAAAAATAAAAATAAGAGAGAAAAAGTCCCACTTTTTAGCCACTCCCCAAATTAAACTCACGCATAATCATCAGCCCCATATCCCAAATACCAGTATGAATGTTATAGACTTGGGAGCATATGCTCCCAGGTTGACATGGGTACTATATCACAAACTGGCATTGCTATTTTCAAAACTAAAAATAAAATTCAAAACCAACACTACCTCGCCTTCAATCGCTACCTTTCCTAGTTTTATTCCAACACTGTCTGTTGTTTCATCCATGGTTGAACTTCCTCTCCCTAATTTTATTTATTTCATGACTGCAAATGTGAATTCAAGCACTACATCTTCTCGCTCTGGCCAATTTCAACAATTCTGGCGATTAGGTGTGGGCTAATTCAATTCGATTGGGATTTAAGTTCGAACAATTTCAGGCGTCTGACTTCAACAACTGCTCCCATTACCTATTTTCGGTTATTTCAATCACTATATTAGAGCGAAATTCTGACGAGGTGGGAGAACATGTAAGAGTCCAACCCTAAATTATTTAATTATGTTTATTTATTTAATCACTTCATGTTCATGATTTTTTTTCTCATATTTATTTATCGCATTTATTCACCCCGGTGGGGAAAATTTTATTTGGGCCCTCACTTGGCAATTTGATTTTATTTGTTTGTTTAATTGATTAATGAAAACTTTGGAAGAATTGATATTATGCCCTAATAAGTTTAATCTAAATAATTTATTTTGTTTTCCGCAACATTACAAAGATTTAATTTTGAGTTTCATAAAAACGTTATCATTACGAAGCGTTTTATTCCCGAACTCAACTTATTTCGGCCGTTCTGAAGCCCAACAAATTTGCTTATTAATCTAACTAATTGCCATTATTAAACTTAACCATGGTTAGCTCAAAAAAGTTACTTTTCTCGTTAAAAACTCAGCCAAGTTGTAGATTAGTCAAAAAATCACAACTCAATCCGCAAACTCCATTTTCTCTCTCCTCTTTCTCTCCCACGGCAGCAGCAACAGCCCATTGTTTGGCTATTTTCCAGCCAGTTTTTCGACCAGCTTCGATGATCTCCGACCCCCCCGACATCCTTCTACCCCTAGCCACCATCCTCCATAATCAGAACCACTAAACATCACCTCCATCTTTACTTATCTTCAAGCAAAGTGAGTAATCTTAAAACTTGATTTTGTTGGTTTTGCTTTTTATTTTAGTTTTGATTCTTCTTTTGATGTTTGTGATCTTTGATCATGTTGTTTTGATAAGAAATAAGAGTTATTTTGGTGTTGATCATGGTGGAGTTGAGGTTGGATCATGCTAAGGTTAGGGTTAATCCTTAATCATGCAAGCTTGATGGTAAAGTGTTGGATTTTGATTCTTTTTTTTAAATTTGATCATCTTCTAATCTATTGGTGTTTATGATGATGTTTTTAGTGATTTTAAATAAGTTGGAGTGAGTCCAAGTTGGCCATAAACTAGGGTTTTGGCAAATAATGTGTGATTTGGATTAAACTAGCTTTAAGCTTGGTTTATGTGTGTATTTGATTGAAAAGTGCTCTTTATTGGATATGATTATGAAGTGAATTTGAGTGTAGTGATTTTGTATAATGTTGGAATAGACCAAATCTTGTTTACATGCTTTTAAGGAATGGTTTAAGTTAAGGATTTGTGTAAAAAGATAAGGAAAAGCTAAAATAGTGAGGACTGAAAATTTCAGGAAAACATTACAGATTTCACGATTAAACTGGTAATGATCGGCCCATTGAAAAATTATGATTTTTGGTGGGTAGATAGTTCAGTATGTTAGCTTTCAAATTGCTTTTGAATCGCCTTAATCCGAGGCCTGTGAAAAAAGTTATGGTCGTTTTTACCAAAACTGTGTAGAATGGACCAAAACTGACATATTAGTATTCTAGGCTCATTTTGGGAATTCTATTGTGGGAATCAAGGTTAGTGTTCTAAATGAAAGATTTTTGGGACTTCCTAAACTTTATATATTGAGGTTTTGAGTTTTAATCAGAGGTCAGATGACTAAGGTTTGAGACATTCTTTCTAAGCCCTTGTTATGCTCTTACTTTTCTTTTACTAAATTATTAGCTATGAAATAAATATTTTTGCTAATCGTATGTTCCTACAACAATAATTTTGTATAAAATCAGGGCCTAATCTATCATTCCTTCCATTTTTGTGTATAATATTATTCAGTGAGCTTACATTTAAAAATTTCAGGTACATTTATTGTCTGTATCTTTAGAAATCAGCATGTATCTATCAAAATTATAATGTTTTGGTAAATACATCAATGAATCAGTTTAATCAGTGATTTATTACATAATTAATGACCCTATTAGTTATCAGTTACAGGGCATAACCCGCGGTTTCAGGTCAGGTCCCGATCGACTTGACAGGTGTACACTTATCTTCAGATTGTAACAGTTACCAGGGGTTCACTATCAGATAATAAATGATAATTGCAGTTTCATATTTATCTCATTCCTTGTATTTAGTTAAAAATGAATTGCAACACGGGCCCAACCAGTTTTTTCATGAATGTTTAACAATATAGGAATGCATGTACTGAGTTTCGACTCACACTTCAAAATATTTTCATGTTTTGTTTTAGGAAAGTATTTAGTGAATCACCCTCAGGTGGGCAGGACGGCTGAAGATGATAAGTAAGCTAGGCAGTCTATATGAAATGGTGGTGTATTATCATTGAGATGTTTATAACACCGTATTGTGACATATTTTAGTGTGAAAACTGTATATTTTATTAGAGTTTTATATTTTGGTGTAATCCTTGAGATGTTTGAATGGTTTTGATGTTAGAACAGCTTCTATATTTATCTAAATGGTTTGATGGATTGTAACGGTGTGAATGCCTTTGTTGGTAAATATTGATTATTATGGCTAAGTTATCATGTACAAGCATAGCCTTGTCCTTACCGGACAGCGGTAACGCCTGATCATTTGGGTATCATGTCTAATTGGGAAACTAATGAAAGAAACACAAACAGTAATTTATTTACGTTTGGGGCGTTACAGAACAGTTCCATCGAGATTGTTCGATTCGGGTGAATGGATGAACAAAACAAGAATGAACTACTAACTTATCAGCGGAAGCATATGTATAATATCCTCACTTTTAAGAGATGCTTGTTACTTGCTCAATTACTTTAATAATGAACAAACCTAAAGAAACCAAAAAAATCAACCCAGACCAACCCAGATTAACTAACACGAAGAACAAACCCATAACTTGCTTGTTCAATTCAAGACTCACATCAAGAGCCTTATTTCTTCTCTAGGTTGGGCTCTCTATTACTAGGAGGCTTGACCCCAAGGAGAGAGAAAGCACAGAGAGAAGAAAAGTATGAGAAACTGGGCAGATTTCTTATGAAAATTTTGGTTCTAGATGATTAATTAAATGTGATAGAAAATACCTTAATGTTGTTGTTGCAATAAAGAGGGGAGGGAAAACAAGAGGAATTTTAGATGACTGAGAGTTCATGCATCTAAGTTTTTGGTGCCGTGGAACATGAGTTTTCCGATGTGAATGCTTCAGCAATTGTCTTCTCCGCCATTTGAACGCTTCACAGAGTTGCAAGCAATTTTTTATTTTATTTTGAACTAGAATTACAGGGTAGTGTTGCTGTTCAACTTTTTTCTCCCTTTTTCTTGATCAAAAGATTTGATTTGATTTACAAAAAATACGCTTAGATATAAGCTTGTTTATTGGCCTAGTAAATATTGTTTATGAACCTATTAAGTTTTTGTTCATTTGCTTTTTATGGGTTATATTTGATATAGTTTTGTCGATGCTAAAATTGAATGTTAATCAAATTCTAAAATTCTTTGTTTTAACTATAGTGGATTTCAATGAGGCTTAGTGTTAGGATAGAGTTAAAATAAGATTTATTTGCAAAGAACACCCTTAGATGTGAGCTTGTTCATTGACCAAATAAATATTATTTGCTATGATATTGAGAAGTTGTTCATTTACCTAATTATGTGTGTTCATAATCTTTATAAAGTTGTTCATGTTAAATGTGAGGATATTTCCTGGCTTTCTACTGTAAAGAATTGTGAATGTGCAAATTTTATTAGGTTTAACGTCTCACTTGTTTCTCCATGCTTAAAAGGAAATGCAGATAAGTGCCCTAGGTGTGAATTTTATTGCATGTGTTTATGTACATTGGAATTGTTCACATCTACTTGTGTAATTATTTGGTGAATATGTATGCAATGTGTGTCACTAGTTTTTATCATGTTTTATATGCATACCGCCTAGTGGTTGATTCATTGGATGCGGTTTTTTACTTAGCCTATAACTAAATTGTTGCACTTTTTAATAGGGTTGGTAGCTTAAAAAAAGATAACGAAGCATGCACCATTCAGTAGCCCATTCAAGAATTAGATATTATTAAAGATTCCAAGGATGAACAAACTCTAGGGGCTCGAAAAGAATCACTCATTCGTAAAAGAAAACAACTAAATGTCTCAATTCATAAACTAACACGAGTTAAAAAGCGTGTTCGTTTTGACTTGCCCCACGATCATTCTCCATCTCAGCAACAAATTAGAACATCAAATAAACAATCTTAGTTAGGGAAGGCCACAAAGAAGCATCCTAAGAAGGTGGACAAACAAAACAAATTTTGGGATGGAATTCTAAACCACAAAATATTTTAATAAACTGCTATTTCGAATTGAGAGGCTTGATTATCCATAGTGGATAATTGCAATGGAGACTGGATTTGGAGGATTTTTATCTATTAGAATGTCAACCATATCCAATGTAACGCCCCGAAATTTTTGGTACTAATTTTGATTCAAGTGTGAATTCCTGATTAATGTGTATGTATTTTATGTGTTTTATTTTAGATATATATGTGTTTTAAGTTAAGATGATTGTGTTTTGAGAATAACTTGTTGAATGAGTATACGACTAAGGATTTGCTTCAAAAAAAAAAAAAAAGGGAAGAAAAGTCAAAAAAGGGGGGCTTGACCCAAAAAAAAAAGAAAAAAAGAAAAGAAAAGGGAGGGGGGATATATTTTTTTTTTCATATCACGTGATTTTATCCAAAAAGGGGAGGGGGCTTTGTTTGGTTTTCTTCTTCAACACAAACACACACACCGCATAGAGAGGCAGAGAAGAGAGGAGAGAAGAAGAAGAAGAAAAGGAGAAGAAGAAGGGAAAGAAGAAGAAGAAGGAGGAGAAGAAGTTTGAGGTTGTGGTTTTGAAATCAATTAAGGTGAGTAATTTTTACTTTCTCTAACTCTAAAATTGATTAGGAGAAGATTACTTTGAGATTTATGTTCGAATTTGCAAAATTGAATTCGAATTGAAGCTTTGAATCTGAGGTTTTAGGGTTTGTTGGATTAGAATCCTAAATCAATTTGTTAGAAACCTACTACTAAAACTTTCATGTTTATTTGTGATTTGTGAGTTATGTGGATGTTGTGAATTGATGGGTATGTTCTGAATTCAGCCAAACACATGCTATACTATGGATTTTGGGGTAGGTTACTTGTATTTGGTTGAATAATATGGTAGAAAAATAGGATGGATTTTCGGATTTTGCTGATAACGTGCTACTGTCAGATTTTCTGGGAATTTTTGGATGCTCGAAAAATTCTGAAATTTTTACTGTAGGTTACCCATGGTGATAGGCAACTTTCTGTAAAGTTTCATGAATTTTAGGTGTGTAGTTTGTAAGTTATGAATTTTTATTTAAATCTGCCCTGTTTTCAGTATGTAAATTCAGATGGTGTTTGGAATTACTGTGAGCTTTTGGATTGGAGAAAAATTATACAATTTTTACTGTAGAATAACACTGATGTCTAGAAGTATACTGTAAATTTTCATGAATTTTGGATATGTATTTTAGAAGTTATGAATTTTCGATTGAGACTGCCTTGTTTTGGTACCTGATTTCGGTTACTGTTTTAATTTGTTATGAAATGTTTGCTTGGAGAAAAATTATCAAATTATTACTGTATATTCCTCATGATATGGGGTGTTTGTTGGTAAATTTTTGTGAATTTTGGTTGTGTATGCTAAAAGTTATGAATTTTGAGTGTAATTCACAGATTTTTGAGTATTTTGGCTGACTGTTTGAATTTCTGGGAATGACTGGCCTGGGCAAAAAATCAGGAAATTAATACGTTAGAATCTATATGTTATTTATCAAGTTCCTGCAAAGTTTGGTGAAGATTGGATGTGTATGCTGTGAGTTATGAATTTTTGAGTTAAAGTACCTTGCTTAGTATAATTATGGATTATTTGTGGGTGTAATCCATAAATTAAATATGAAAAGGCCATTGTTGAGCTTCCTGAGAATTCTGATTGTGCGATGAAGCATTGGAAACTTATGAAATTATTTTGGGTGGAATTATGTTGTGTTTTGATTATATTTTTGTTAAAATTGTGGAATTGAAGCTTCTTTGAAAATAAAAATGTGATTATATGATTTTAGTAAGTTACGTTTTTGGGGAATGAGGTTCATGTCTTGTCTGAGGCTATTACAGAGCGTTCTAGAGCTATGGCCATAGTAGTGACTGTCTTTATGTTCAGGTCGCCTAGTGGGAGAGGCTATAACCAATCCCCTGGGATATGAATGTCGACCTTGTGTATGTGTGTGAGCCATGTGGGTCCCTAGTGAGGGGGGGTTTCGGCCTAAACTTACTAGGATATGAATGCGATTCCATGGCTTGTGTTGTGGGCAGTTTGCGTCCTTCAGAGCGTTGGGTGCCTGGTTTGGACCATATGAATGAGTTGCGGCTGGTCCACCATTGGTTGGTACCATATGTTTGAGCCGTAGCTGGGCCACCAGGATGTGTTTGTCACCCCTGCGTTGTGATGGTTCTTTGTGTGAGCCATGAGTTGATTTCCCCTAAACTAAAAGTTTTGCATTCAGTTAAGGATATGTGATGCGTTGTGAAATGGATTTGGACTTTGGATATGCTATGAATTCAGTTTGGCTTGGATTTGGATTGTGGATTTGGTTTGGATTTGAAGGTTCATTCCAAATATCTATGAGCTTGTGATTGATTTTGGAATGCATATGTGAGTGACTTTAAGATACATATCATGTGTTTATGTGAATTTTTGAGATTAAGTTGATTTGATGTATGTGCCAAATATGGTTATGGGCTGGCCGTTAGGTTGCTTGGCAGATTTTGCTTTCTTTTAGACTCTAGTGAGGACTATGAGCCCAAAGGACATGATTGGTATGGGACAATCATGGTTAGTTTAGTGAATAAACTAACAGCAGAGTTTGTTTAGGGATTTAAGTGAAAACGAGAGTCCTTGAATCGTACTTGGTATGGGACAAGTACGACTAAGCTACGCTAATTGCCCGTTCCATGACATAAATATGTTGTGTGTATTTTTGACATTTGTAAACATATTAAATATGGAAAGGTATGAATTTATTTTGGTTCCTGAAGCATATGAGTGTTCTTTTATCACCTTGTACATGCCATATGATATGTTCTGTCCATATGTCATGAGATACGTGTACTGTGTGATTATGTGTGAATCGGTTAATGTGCAAAGTGTAACAACGGGGGAGGTAAGGGTTATTCACTGGGCTCGAGGAGCTCATGATCTCACCATTTTTCAGGTTGTGAAAACCAAAAGGGACCACAGGAGCATTAAGAGAACTTATTTGGACCTGGAGGGCTCGTTATATGTATATGTTATGGATTATTTTTAGTAAATACAGTTTTGTATTTTGATTCAGACATATGTAAGAACATTTTGTATATGGGTTAAGTATATATACAATGTATGTTTTAGAACTACCGGCCCGAACTTTCGTTAGATTGTGATTAGAGCTTCCGCTGCTATCGATAAGTTAATTAAGATCATAGAGCCTTGTGGGCGCCCTTGACCGAGCGTCCACGGTGGTGACGCGCCCGCCGCCCCTCGGGCAGCGGCGGGGCGTTACATCCAAAGATCTTATAACATGCCTGCTTGAAAATGTTGATTCAACAAGTAGTACATTAAAGCTTTCTGGTAATAGAATATTGAAGACAATTGAGGAAGATGTTAATGCAACATTAGCAGTGCCTATGGGTCAGTTTGAAGTTCAAGTGGCCTCGACATGCGAACCAAAGAATGAATAGACCAAACTTCTCGAACAATAGAGGACAGGGTGGAATCTTGGAAGAACAGGGATACTAAAAGTTAGGAAGATGGTCGAACAAATTCTGGAAAGAGGAGACCATAGAAAGAATTCAAAGGAGACTTTGTGTTGTATATAATTTCAACATGCATTATCAGGAGTATGAATGGATGTTAACTAAATACTAACTACAATTGGTGTGCATATCTCCTGTAATTTTTGAGTGACATAATAGTGGAATGGAAACAAAACCGCATTAGATATTTCAAAATGACCATTCTTGTCTCTCATGCTTAGTGAAATCCTTATTAATTTCTCATTGTGATACATAGATGTTGTTCATTTTTAAATGTTTTATCTAAATAATAATGTTAATTGATTGAGATGTATTTGTTCATTACTTAGCAATCATTTGTTTAGATGCATTTGTTCATTACTTGGAATTAACTTGTTCACTAATATATGCTTTGTTATGCATTCTAAGATTTATAAGGTAGCATTTATTCTTACTATGAATTGCAGCTCTTTTATTTGGATAGAGTTGAGTTTAGAGGAAAGAAATGCAAATATCGATGGTTTTTAATAGTAAAACATTGGCTAATTGATGCAGTTGAACAAAGGAATAAAGATGGAAAGGAGTTCCCTGGAGAGTATGGAAGGGACACGACAATTGACAAGATAGACTATTAGACAATCAATCATGGAGTTGAAATTAGCTTGCAAGATGAATTGGCTCGCATGGCACGAGAAAACCAAGAGCACATCAAACCTTCTGCATCAATCCATAACCCTACATCAGCCGCTCAGCCACCATATCCAGAATGTGGCAATGAAAGAGAATCTCCAATGGCAGGGTCCAATTATCCAATCGAGGTATAGTAAAATACATCTACTTTGACCTATATATATTTATGTCATCCCATTGTTAAAAGTAATGTCTTGTAAGTGTTCACTGCTACATCATTAAGTGTTCATTTATTCATATCTAATCAATGTGAGCCTAAAATTAGGTACAAGTTAATTGGATATGCCATTACCTATGTAAATTGTTTGGAGCAATAACAATTTCCGGACAAAGATTTCCTGTATAATAGGCAATATCACACATTGGAAATGGAAGCTCAAACGTTCAAAATTGTCCAAATGAAGTTGAAGTTCATGGCTTGATCCAAGATGAGGATTTTTTTCAATGATCATGATTTATTAGATGCACATCTGTCAGTGGAGGTTGTGGCGTTGAAGCATTACTAACGTTGAACTCGAATAGACTACACTCCGCTGACTTTTGATCTTGGCATCCCACTTTCATCTGAGCAGAGAATCCCTACTGCAATCAGTTGCCCTGTCAAAAAAACTCATACAATAATCAGTTCACCTACCAACAATGATGAACACGTGTTCATGTGATTCTGAAGACCGACATACATCAATGCATGCAATAACAAACATACCTTTGCAATATTCTACCACGGTATAGCACAAAACGCAACAAGAGTAAGATAGTGGTAGGCTACAAGTTAAAGATGAAGTACCTAAAAAGCTAGAAAGGGAAGCTGAACAACTTTTGTAAGATGCACCTCAAAGAGAGAGAAGGGTAATAGAACTACTGCCATTCATATGTCGATCACCGTATTTGAGAGGACATAGGGACATTATCAATGATAAGCTAGCCTACGATATTTATTGTACCTATATATGTCTAAACAGTGAGGAGCTTTATAAGTTCAATGCTCATGATAAAGCACATAGACTATGGATAGATGAAGACGAATAACCTCAATGGCAGCTGCAAACATCTATTTAGAAAATAGCATTTTGGATGTATGGTCCATTATCATGAATGAGAATCAATTATCAAAGCAAACAATGCATCCAACTGGATATTTCTTCACTCATATATGTCTATGTCAGTCACACTCATTGACGTATGTTCACTACAATATTAAATGCTTGTCAACACTAACCCTTACTCTTGGTTTCATTTGGCTTTTACTTGATTTGTAGATTGCTATATGACAAGCACAAAAAGCATCTTTTAAGTACTAGGAATTTTACAAAGTCATACAGCTTAAAGCCCAAAGAACTAACTGGCTTAACTTAAATGCAATAGATTTACTAAGCTTCTCCATAATCCATCATACGTTTTCACTAATCCACATGTCCATTAAATTATATGGTTTTGTTGATTTAGATTATAGTCACTACAAAAAAGGTCATACTTCTACTCTTATTTAACCACACATGGCTAAGTGTAGCGAGAAAATCAGCAAAAATGAGCATTAGAACTATTCCTACACATAATAAGTGAGGAAAATAATAACCACTCTTATAAAAGTGTTAGTAACTAATTAACGTATGTCCACGCATATTAAGCGTGGGGACTTTTATCATTTAGCATGGATATAAAGTGTGGTAGCCATATATTTTTATTTTTATTTTTTATTTTAGGTTGACCACCAAATTAGTGACTAGGCCATTGAATTAAAAGAAAAACGACTAATAAGACCCTGGGCCTGCTCAATCAATTGCTGCCTTCATTCTATCGTTCTTTAACATGCTAATACATAAAAACCTACCACATCCCAGTATTGTAAAGAGTTAGGGTTAAGGCTCTCGACGGTGTGCCATCAGCGATGTTCTTGCTCTGCGGCAAGGCTTCCGAGCATCAACGTTGTAGCTTCGTCTGACCCCTGCTCGTCTCTTTGCTTCGTTTGGTCGTGCTTGTGTCTCAGCTTCACTACGTGCTAATCGAATCGTCCAAGTTTGTCTAATAGAAATCAAAGGCACCGATTTTGGCTTTGGTCATTGAGGTAATCATCCTCTTTCTCTCACTCTTTAAATTTTAGGGTTTAAACTTTGAAATTTAATAAGATAAACTATCTAATTTGTTCTATTTCATTGCTGAAATTATTGAATTTTTTTGATGCAATTTATGTGATTTAATTGAGTTAGGATTTTCCATTTGTTTTGTTTGGAAAATGTCGTGAATTAGAAATTTAGTGAAGGTATGTGTGTGATTATAAAATAGACTAAGAAGGAAAACGTGACAAGAACCTCAAATGCCTTTTTTTCCCTTTCAGGCTAACCTTCTTGTAAAACATGAGAAGCATAGACCTATTATTTACACTGAGTAGCAAAATTAGATGATATTCATCATGATATGTCTTCTTATATTCAAAACCAGGCAGTTGATCTTGAAGGTTTGTTTTTCTCCTCAAACGTGAGGGTGCTACTTGATTCCTACTAGAGCTCACTTATTTGTTGTCAGGTTGTTCTTTGCTCACTTTTCTTTTAATTAATTCTTCTCTTTGCCCGGTTGTAGAGGAGATAATCATCGACCTTAGCCAATTACCTTGGGAATGTGTTGGCATTAGCTTACATAAAAGCAGGCAGCGATGTGTAGCGCATAATGCAATCCAGGTAAGTAATTAAATTTAACTAGCACTATTAACCTGTGCACTATATTGTTATACTTGTGGAACCAAATCACACTATCTATGTCAGCTAGATGATTGTTTCTACATATTACATGGTTTAAGTATTTGATCCTGTTGCAGCTGTTGACATTTTGCGAAGTTTTCTAGTGATTTGAAGGTCATCTTAAATGTACCTTCATATTAGAAGCTATTTACATGAATGAATCTCCTTTTATTTTTCCTTTTTGTTTCTCATTGTGGATGAAATCTAAATAGAAGCATGCATTGACCAGAGTAGAAGAATCAGAGGTAAACATCAATTATCCAGAGTCATAGGCTAGTCGTGGGATATTGGCTAATCAATATTACACACTCAATAATCATAAAGCTAATTCCTGCTTCACCTTAGGCACAACTAGAACTTTGCAAAACCCTCAAAATATATATTCTTGGAGAAGTTAACGTCTTTCAGCACTCAAGACTGCAACTCAAAGAGAGGGTATAATATTTTTTTGAATCTTAACTCTAGAGAAACTGATAGAGGGTTAATTTTTTTTCTTTGCTCCTCAACGTTGGGAAACTAGAGGGGGTTAATTCATCTCCAACCTTATGTCTTATCTCCAGCTGTGCTGCTAAGCTTCAAGAATGATTGATTCCTTGCCATCCTTACATTGTTTTCACTCTTTTCTAACGAGGCTCTCAACGAAAGAGTGAAGGTAAGATTGGCTGTAAGACAAGGGAAAGAGAAATGGGGCCTAGGGGGGATTTGCATGGTTTCTATATACCTCTGTGGAACACTGAGATGCGTCCTGAATTGTTAATAATTGTACAAAATTGAGGTGACATGTCAACGTTAGATATTGACTTCTTTGAGGTTTATAACGCTTAGGATTGCCAACCTATATAATTTTTTTTTAAAATTTTGATTGAGCCTCTTGTATGATTGGTACTGGATCATTAACCTGCTGTCAACTAACAGCAAAAGATGAGGGGTATGATTTATGTGGATATGTATCAACTTTGCTCGGTAGTATCAGTTAGAGGTAGACTTGGTAAAACTGACCCGATATCCAAAACACGAACTGAACAACCTGGATCCATACCCGAATCGACACCCGAAATGGGATGAACTGATTTGGACCCGAACACCCGAAATAAACCGATCCAAAATCGAACGAAACCTAAATTGTAGCATGACCTGAAATGACCCAAACCCGAAATGACCCGACCCAGTTCAAACCCGATCCATTGTAACCCGACCCGAAGTGAATCGAAAATGGACAACCCAAACCCGAACTGAACATATCCGATTTAAAACCAATTCGATTCTTACCTAACTCAATTTTACCCAAATAAGTAGTAACTTTTTTTGGGGGTTTTAGTCTTTTCTCTTTTGGGGAAAATTTTGAATTTTTCAAACTCAATTAGTTGAGTTTAGGTGGGAAAAGAAAAACAACTTAAGAGGGAATTTTCACAAATGAAATCAATTAAAAATTTAAGAGGAAAAATAAAATAGTTGATAGTTTTAAATTTTTAATTTGATAGATATGTAGTAAAAATATAAGAGAAAAAATATTTTGACACAATAGAAATTAAGAAAAGATAAGTATAATTAACAATTTATTAAACTTATTAGGATCTAGCAATCCTATTTTACTATTTGATTCACTTAATGACTTAATGCAATGTACACTATGATTATAAATTTATAATATTATTCTATGACTACTGTTAAAAATTTCGCACTACTGATCTACGATTCTAAATCATCTTTATAACATGATTAAGTCTACAAAATTATATTCAAGAATGTATCGTTGCATATGATCTCATAATAATATGACTCATTTGAATTTTGGACAATTAAATTCCAAGTCTCGAGTTTCGATGATGAGCATTCACAATCACATAAACGTAATGCTAATTGACACATACTCATATATGGCCATTGCTTTTTAGTTTTGACTTATTGAGCAAATACAGATCAAGTTATTAATCTCACAAAGACATATATTTGAATATTGATGCATGATCACTTAATAAGATATCAAAGAACATTGATTCAATTACTAAAAATGTCGACTTGAATCAACCTATTTCTATTCACCAACTCCAAATATGACAAATGTGAAATTATAATTAACACTGGGGTCTAAATAAAAATTCTGTTATTATTTTTTTTCATTTTTTAAGGTATATTTTGGTATTGGGGCTCACAAATGAGATAATTGACAAATGATTTGTGTTAGGTTGGTCCACCTATTTTGTCATCGCATGAATTCAATTGAGATGATTAAAACTTGTCTTAACGACACATAATCCTTTGAATAATTTTACAATGCATTTGATATAGGGTTAGGGATGAGTTGTATACTTGTATTTGTAATTTACTAACTTTCTTAGTAAGTTTAGAACTAACCCCATATATATATATATATATATATATATATATATATATATATATATATATATATATATATATATATATGCATATATAATATCAATTAATCATTAACGTATGAATTAAAAGAGACATATAGAATAAACGGGTTTGTTTATCTTTTATATGCAAGTTAAGAGTAAAGAATTAAAGATGGCTGCATTGAAAACATACAATGATTTGAAATTAACCAAACTTGATTTATACCTGATTCGAATCACACCTGACCCGATACTAACCAAAACATTGAACTGAATCCCACCCGACCCAAATTATACTTGACCCATACCCGATTCAAACCAGGCTACTGTAGACAACTTGAAACAGACCCGATCCGAACTCCACCCGAGCCAAACCGGTATCGACCCCAATATGGTACCCATAAATGACCCAAACCTGAACTTCACCCGAATTGAACCAAACCCGACCTGAACATAGCTGACCCGAAAGTGACCCGACCCGAACTAAGACCCGACCTGTACCCGACCCGAATGACCCATTTGCCAGGTCTTGTCGGAGGCTCCATCTTGTATGATTGTAAATGCCTTATGAGTATGGAGTTAGATTGGTGCTATTGTTTCTGCCATCAAGGTGGCTCCAGCATAAATTGCTTTTTAAGAGTTCGGTTTTATGCTAATGATGTTGTCATCCATTACTATGTCAATGCTTTGGTCGACGTTTCAAGGCAGCAGGCTGTGCTCGCTTCCTTGGCTAGTGAGATTTCCTTAAATATTTGAGCCCAACATTTTGGTGGTAAGTGAGCACCTAATTTCAATTCTTTTTAGCTTTAACAGATGATGAAATTATATGCGTAAATTATCTATGGGATTAACTATCGAAAATTTAGGGTTTAATATTAAAATTTTGAACTATTACAGGAAGATAGAATGGAATTTCAAATTGTATTTCAAAATCGTAGGACATGTTTTCATGTTAATTGCTTTGGGTCATCCAATATTTGTTTGGCCATCCAATTACTAACAATTACTTGACAATGGTGAGTAATCTAGACAATCTAATCATCTTCTCATTTACATAAATGTCACTGTCGTCATCTTCTTCTTCTTTTTTTCTTTTGACGGTATCATATATTGCCTTGTCCAATGCCAAAGAAGGACAAAGCTCTTCCTTCCTCCTCTAAACCTACTGAGTCGCCAGTGGTTGCAAGCAGAAAAGGAACATAATTTTGCCGCTTCCTAAATTAGTATAAAATCGAAACTTTGAGAATTTTTTTCCTATCTTAATGGACTTTTTAATGTGAGAAATGTTGCATATGTGGAGCAAGGGAAAGCACAGGCCACAACCCACATGTGAGCAGCATGGTATACTTCTATCAAACTACTTGTGAAGTTTGATTAGATTAAGTGTCTAATTTTGATATGAATAATTTAGTTTAGGTTCACTTCCATCTAGCCATGGCTTGCAAAGAGATTGCTATTTTGTTAGCCACTTTCTTGCCAACAAAGTGATTACAGGTCTAGAATATCAATTACTGCAATAGGATTATATGAGGAACAAAAATAGGAGACCAACTCTTCATACTAAGATATCTATACTAGTTCTTCCTGTACTTTTGTATTTAAATCTTATTAGTTGCCAAGAGTAACTATCCACTAGGGATAAAGCTTAGCAAACCATTTGGAGATCTGAAGTTTAAATGGAGAAAAACATGCATGGAGTTCCTACTTTTAGTCCTTCAACTGGGCAAGTTGCCCTCTGTAAAATTTCTTTAATGTTGATCAACGTATTATGTAAATTTAATCATTTTTGTCTCTTCAATTGAGTCCTTTTAATTAATTGTGAGTACTACAAGAACTTGATAAAAGGCATGTCCTTGTCAGAGTGGATGATATGCTGAATGGTTAGGCTTTTAGAAACTTACCAGCCCAAATTTAAAAGATAAATATATTAATACAGCATGGTTTATGCCACTTATACATAGTTAAATTTTGGTATACTATTGTTATCCTTTATGAAGGATAGTTAGTGAATCACCTCCTTTTTTTCCTTTTGTATTGTTAAAAGGCTAGAAGATGACTTTGTAGTTTATACATCTCTCTTTCTATCATGTATGTTTCTCATGCCCTATCATATTAGTGTGTAGGGTGTATGTAGTGAAACCCAAAATTACGTATTTAAGAAATCTGAATTGTGATACATGCAGTGACATTATAAGTGAATATTGCTTGTTCAATTGATTTTGAGTTTGCAATGCATGTATTCACGATGATATTTGGTTGAATTGATAGGAAATAATTATTTTGAATTCACTATAAAAGACAGTTACCAAAACTTGAGGTTTCCTCTAGGCTTAAGGCCACCTCCATTGCAGCTAAGCTGCCAAGTACGTATCAAAATTCGTTACTATTGCACTACTTAACAACGTGCCTATTGTATTTTATTTCCTTTTGTATTCTATATTAGTGTATATGCTGTGCTTCACATGAGCATGAGTAATTCTTCATTTAAAAATAAATAGTAATTCAAATATAATTTTGTTGAATAATTTGACTTAGGGGCTTTTAAGTTAATGACTTATAATTTTTTGTTCTCAAAATTATTTAAATGATCTGAATACATATAAAATTAATAATATTACTTGTTAGTATGGAGTCGTTGTTCATACGAAGATGAAGTTTCTCAAAGTCATATCAAACCTATGCCTTCGAATATTGGCACATTTGTCTTCTAACACCCTCACAATAGTATTTGGGAAAAAGTGAAGCATTAATTTGCAGTCACTAACCACACGATAATTATCTTTATTTCTTTCGACCTTGAAGTTTGTAAATAAATATATACGACCTCGATATCTATGAGCAAAACTTCCTTTAATTATTGCATGGATATAATTAGACTGTAGGAATAAAAATGGAATGGAGATTTAAGATATTCTAAAAATCAAAACGACTTTAACTATTTGATAAGTGAATACAACATACTATCTTTTCATCAATTAGAACCATCTTGATGCTTATTATTTCTCCCTTCCTTCGGGAGTTTACAATTGTCCACAGACGTGCAACTCTAGTCTTGATTTTCCAGTCTTTCTTTTTCCTTGGTTGAACTGCTCAAAAATGTGTAGTTGTTAACAACTTGTTTAGATTTTTCCTGAATGCAGGGGGGAGGATTAATGTACATATATGTATTGAGACTAACAAAGATGTAGAATACTAGCTTCTTTTGCATAGTAGGGAATAGACATATATTGCTTACAATGAGGATGAGGATGCCATCGTATATGGAGCAAAAAAATAAGGACTTTGACCGAAGCTAGAAAAGTTTAGAGGCAGATGTATCCTCTTGATGGACTAATTACCTAATTGGGTTTATATAGAAGATATTATTGTTATTCTTTTTATTTTATTTGGAATTATTATTGTTATTATTATTATTATTGTTATTATTATTATTATTATTATTATTATTGTTGTTGTTGTTGTTGTTGTTGTTGTTGTTGTTGTTGTTGTTGTTGTTGTTGTTGTTATCATGTGATTTAACTGGTAATTATTTTGCTAACATATGACCATTGCTTTACCCAGCCTCATTATACAACAATTTGGTCCATATATGATATGAACCTTGCCAATTTTCTCGAAGCTGGAGGTGCAAATAGATATAGAAATAAAGCTACTTGAAAGTTTTGCTTTCTCCTATTAGGAAAATGCTCAAGGAATATTTCGTGAGCTTAGATGTAAGTTCAAGAAACAAATTAAATCAGACAATCACTATAATGGCTTTATTTTGTGCCAAATTATTCCACAGTTTTCTTCTTGATTCGTTTTCATGTTCTCACTCTATTGACAGAACATGTAGCCATTTTTTTCCATTCATGGATTAAGATCTGAGGTCTTTGATGAAGAATCCTTCGATAAGTGGGTGAAGCAGGGTGAAACACGAGCTCTACCAGCGAGTTTGAGTCCATACAAATAGTTGCAATAGCTTGACTTCAAATCATTCCTCTTGATGGAAGAAGTGAACCTTCTAGGAATGCCACTGAGCTTCACAGATTCACAAGATGAATTAAGGGGAACTCCAATCAAATAGTAATTATATTTATTTGGTATTATTGCTTTTTAACTTATTATTATCTATTGATTTGCTTGGTTTTCTACAACCACCAAACTTTAATAAAAGTGGATTGGTAATTACTTTATCAATTGATGACCCTTGCTTTACCTAGCTTCATCATACAACAATTTACGGTTCAAAGAATTATGCATCTCATTATTTTTTTTTTCACTTTATTAACTGATGACACTTGCTTGACCTAAACTTTAATTATGTTAGTTTGGTATTAGGTTTATTTTTTGGCTAACTTATTATTATTTATTGATTTGCTTGGTTTTCTATAACCGCAAAGCTTCAATAAAAGTGATATTGGTAATTATTTTGCTAACGGATGACCATTGCTATACCCATCCTCATTGTACAACAATTTCAGCAAACCCCTGAGTTTCACAACTTTACAAGATGAATTAGGGGGAAGTCTAATAAAATGAAATAGTAATTATGTTTATTTGATATTATTATTATTATTATTATTATTATTATTATTATTATTATTACTACTATTACTACTACTACTACTACTACTACTACTGTAACTTATTATTATCAATTGATTTGTTTGCTTTTCTATAACTGCCAAAGCTTTAATAAACGTGCTGATTGGTAATCACTTTGTTAACTGATGGCTATTGCTTTACCTAGCCTCATTATACAACAATTTACCATTCAAAAAATTATATATGTCATAAATTAGTTTTTTTTCACTTGAGATCACTGATATGTAACCTATCACTGTGTAAGCATATGACTACTATCGATATGCATTAGTATCATCACTTGTGCTCCATGATTTTTTCATTTATTTTGGATAAGTGTTCCATTGACCTGAAGTATGAGACTTTAGGAGCATTTAGCTGTTGGTGGCAAGTCTGACTCTAAATGAGATGTTATGGTAAAGATCTAAAGATGCAGTATGTCTACAATACAGTGTTGTACCTTAATAACAATTACATCCAAAACAACCCAATACAGTATCATGCAATGTGTAAGAATGTAGTCTATAATACAGTATGATGCATCATCATTCCCAACATAGGTTTCTACATAGGAAAACGATGGCCCATTTATAATCTTGGAATGTTTGAAGTACTTCATAAATTACAACACAATTTTCATCTATTTTTATAGCTCCTTTGAAAAAGATAATTTAAAAAAACAAAAAAAACGTGAAAAAGAGAAATTCATAATGCATGTGGATATTCATTTATGATTGAATATGTCAAGCAAAAAAGTTTAAAAAGGTATTTGTGAAATTAAATTGCACAAACATTGTTATATTGTGATTTCAAAAGTCATAGTATACATACGTTAGGAAGAATGCCCTATTGTGATTTGTTGTCTTAATTATACAAATCCAAAGGAAAAAGGAAAAATTTTAAAACTACTTAACTAATGATGTTGTGACAAATGTCTTCATAAATTACAATGTTAGTTTCATTAGTTTTTATGGCTCCTTTCAAAAAGATAATTAAAAAAACCAAAAAAAAAAGTGAGAAAGAGAAATTCGCAGTGCATGTGGATATTCATTTATGATTGAATATGCCTAGCAAAAAAGTTTAAAAGATATTTGTGAAATTAAATTACACAAACATTGTTGTATTGTGATTTCAAAAGTCATAGTATACATATGTTAGAAAGATTGACCTATTGTGATTTGTTGTATTAATTACACAACTCCAAAGGAAAAAGGAAAAATTTAAAAGCCACTTAACCAATGATGTTGTGCTAAATGCCATTCGTCCTACAACACATTCAGTTTTATATTATATATATGATGATGACATGATGTTTGTCTCTTTAGACTAGATCATTTAGTGTAGCTCTTTGCACTTCCTCAATATAACTAGATGGACATACATGGGTTTGTGGTCTACTACATATTTGTTTATAGTACTCTAGCATCCATCTTAAAGCAACCATGTCTATTATTGTGTACTATCAGCTCTCTCAATATACTATTGTACCATAACCCCTCTAGTAGTGTGGAACAACTCAACAATGCCGCCATAGCACCTATAGTGCGACACAAACTTTGTTGGAGAGATGGTGCTCTTCATGGTTGATGAACCTGGTAATATGCTATTGCTGACAGTTATGGTATTAGTTTTGGCCCTTGAAACTACCTATAGGAATTGCATATTTGGTTTGGTATATCTTGATTCCCTTTCTTTTTTAGTTTTTCTTTTGGATGTTTTGGTTGAATTCACTTAGCATTGTCTAACTTTCGACTTTAATCGCTAATAACATGTTCGGTATTTTTAGGTTGTGTTCATTGGCAATGTACAACAAAATGCAGAGGAAACAAAGGCTTTCTGAAGTCAAAGCTTGAGACTTTGTCATACACATTCAATCATTTTTCTTTTGACCTTAGACGTTAAACATGTACACATGTTTTTAGGGAATATGTGGGTGCTGAATGTGTATCTTGATAACCGTGTTTAATTTGAAACAATTTGGATGTTCTTAGGTGCATCTTGTATTTTCCCTTTTCAGCTAGCTAGTGCACTAGTCGAGTTTGTATGATGATCATCGACTTATTTTAGTTATATACACAATTCTGATACTTTTGGCAATTTTTCCTCTTTTTGTGCTTTATTAAATATGTTCATATGATTATAATATGTTGGTGAATATAAATTATTTGCATTTTTTTAATACAATGACTTTCTGTTTCTTTTATATAAAAATTTTCCCGTGAAAATTAGTCATCCGCTTAAAGCATTTGAAAGTTAGTTATCAAATGTATAACGCCACACTTATAAGCAAGGGAGTGGCGAAAATGATTTTTCTCTTCAAGATTACTCTGGTCACGGATACAAGTGAGGGAAATCTATATACACCTATAGGCATGGTAGATGGCGTAGTCTTCCATGGATATAAGTGTGGGCACTGCACTATCGACCATGCTTACTAAGCATGGTGAATTTTTCCCCACTGAGACCCTATGCACGCTCACCTAAGTGTGGCGAACATGCCCTGCCACAGATATAAGTGTGAAAGGAGGCAAATTTAAGTATGGGTAGATGTAACATTTCTTGTAATGAGTATATGTGTTTTCCTATCCACTTGTTCATTATATTATAAAGTTTCATCATTTTCACTATTCACTATTGTTCAATAAAACTAGACTACAGGTGTTCTTCCCAATTCTAAGAAGCGAACACTTCTTTCTCATTGTATTCCAATTTGCTGATAAGATAATGAATATGATAGACAATCTTACATTGCCAGAAAAACCTAGTATAAGATATGGCAATCATGATGTTGTATTGGTAAGTCTTCCCAAATACATAATATACATTTATGTAAAATTAGAAAATAATGGAAATCACTTTCAGCAAATGTAAAAATGCTTTTCTCAAACTATCTAATCCGGTGTGGCCATCCAAGAGCAGAAGAAGTAAAAGACTTCAAATAGTCTATGTCAAAACTAACTATCAAAATAATATACATATTCAAGATTGTGAAATCTATACTATGCGCACGTGGAGACATATTATGGTGATTTACAATAATGGGATCCTGAGTTTTAAAAGAAGAAGGTGCTTATCTTTTAAGATATATCCAAAACAATTCTTTTACATTTTGTATGGCATATAACTTATGTTAACATGTAATTAATTTTCAGGAAATATTATTAAGCACATTAAGAGTAAAGTACACTTCTCGAATCTTACTACATCCAGACGACCTGTTGCGAGACAATATGCTACGTAAGGCGAAGTTAGAAGCAACAGCAAAGCAATAACAGTAGGTACATTAGAAGTTGACATAAAAGACTTTTGTTTTGATTTCCAACATTATTATAAAATTGAAAACTTTTGTAGATATGAGTTTGTTCATTGATTAGTTAAATATTATTCATTAAAATGTTAAGATTTTGTTCACTTACTTTACCATATGTTCACAATCGTGTATATATATATATATATATATATATATATATATATATATATATACACATATATATATTATATATATATACATATATATAATATATATATATATATATATATATATATACATATATGTATATATATATATATATATATTATATATATATATATGTATATATATATATATATGTATATATATATATATATATATATATATATATATATATCTATATATATATATACATATATATATATATATATATGTATATGTATATGTATATATATATTAAAAGTTGGATTGAACTCATGTATGAGTGACCTGAGGAATGCCACATAGGGTGCCAGTTGGAATAAGAATGCCATTTAGGATAGCAACTTAAAATCTTCTATCATGTACTTAAGATGGATGTAGGTTATCAATGCAATTTTAGTTCAATTTAATGTTAACTTTTCTCATATGTTATGACTAATTAGTAATTGAATTTTATCTTAAAAAACTTAAATATAGAACAAAGAAATGATTTAAATGTTACCAAGAAAAAAATTGAAGTGTGTTAGACATTATTTTTGAGGTAAGTATATATTGGACATTTAAATGTAAAAATATTTGTTTTTATACATTTATTTTTGAGTGAATATATCATGAATACTTGAATGCTAATTTGGTTGCTTATTTTGCATTCTGTAAAGCTTAATTACTTAAGTATGTCACATAATTGGATTTAAATAATATGAAATACAGTAAAACCTTGATGTGATTGTGAGTTTCGCTGACGACTACTTTAAGTTGATGCAATATTTAGTTTCTTTTCACATTTGTAACTAACGTTCATGATATTAAAAAAAAAACATTCCAATAATTTATTTAATTTATATTTCACTTGAGATTATATTTTACGCTCAAAAATCACATAGCACAATTAGTTCTTTTAGCAAATTTATATTTAAATTTAATGGATAAATTAATATATAAGAATAGCTTATCTACATCCCCACAATAGATCATAATTGACTTCATAAATTAGTAGTACCCCCTCCCCCTCCCAAAAAAAAAAGAACGTTAAAAGTTTTCCTAATCAAATTGTACTAAAATTTCTTCATATGCTACTAATCTCCCTTTCTTCTATTTTGAATTTTTCATTCTTCTTTGTTGGTTTTTTATAAATAATTAAACACTAGAGAGATAAGATTAAGGTCAAAGACTTATTTATCTTTTTGTTACTACAGTTAACAAATTTTTCATACTTTGTTGATCATGAGAATAATTAATCAAATTTATTTTTATTCAAATCATGGGTCAAACAGTTGGAAAGACCATGATCACTATTAAATAATATTAAAGGTGCCATTAAACTATTGAAATAATCCGCAATAGACATATGAGGCAAGTGCATGCATAATAAATACAATTAAATCAATAGGAATCTATAGGAAAAGAAATGCACCTTTTGTGATAATTATTAGTTTTAAATGGCATGCATGACCCTACGAATTTGACATTTGGTCTCACATGTAATGACAGATCTTTTGCTAATTTATTTTTATTGATAAATTTTTCCTTGTTATTTCATTTGAATGCCTATCTTTAATACTATATAACCTTTGCTAGATACCTGATTATTTCATTTTAATACTCACCTTTAATTATTATATTATATATTATTTTTGAAAGTAATTACCTCATTATCCCAATGGCTACTTATTTTACTTAGAGTTTATCTTAATTTGCA
The DNA here is from genome assembly GCA_029747015.1 of Carnegiea gigantea. NCBI lineage: Eukaryota > Viridiplantae > Streptophyta > Magnoliopsida > Caryophyllales > Cactaceae > Carnegiea > Carnegiea gigantea. The sequence continues at coordinate 64,175 of JAKOGI010002658.1, read as the reverse complement.
ATTCCTATAAAGAGGGACTTAATTTTGTAGTATCTCATCTAAGTTTGTATCATCATTTGTTGAAAAAGAAAATTTATGTCCCTATATAATTCTTAGTTATGGAAGGATACAAAAATGAGTCCTAACAATAATGCTGGTTGGCTAAAATGAAAGAATCTTATTCTTTTCATGATCACTGTCACAATGAAGGTTACAATCCTTAGAATTATTTTGCACTCATCTGAGACGAAGCGACCATTCATATTAAAAAAAGGCATTTTCCTATTCATGTTTGTTGTGCAATGACTATAAATAAAAGTCAAGGATAACCACTGAAATATATAGAAGTTTACCTTCCAAAATCGGCATTAAGTCATGGGCAACTGAATTGCAGCATCATGGGTAATTTCACCAAAAGGTTTGAAGTTTATCATTAAACATGACAATGAACACTATGAAGGATACACAAGAAACATTGTCTACAAAGAAGTGTTCAACAACTTACCAATGGTATGTATGCATTCAAAATAACTTCACTATTAACAAACTACCCAAAATAAAAACAAATTGGCACTATACATCTTTTAGTATTAATAAACTCCTGCAAAAAGTTAGTTCTAATTATGCAAAGACCATTACATATTATGATTCTTAGAATTAAATATAATCGAATATTAAAATAATAACAATTAATACCTCAAATATTATGCAGGCAACTCCAGACAAATGAAACATACCAGAAGTTCACAATTGAAATGGCTCCTTGTAGTTAAGCACAAATCAATACAAAAATATTATCGTATATTTTTCCACTACATGCATGAGCATGTAAAAAATCATTACATGTATCTAACAACACATCATTGATGACAAATAGTTAGGAACAAATGAAAAATCAAAACCTAACTTAGTATAATATATGTTACTTTTGTAGGTTACTTAATCTGAGATTGGAAGTTGGCCACTAATAGATAGCAAAGACGACAAATCTGATGTGTTATTAAATATTTCATAGTAGAACTGCTTTTCATACATTACATTTCACATTACCATATGACGCATTTTTAAAAATAAAATCCAAGTTTAAGAAAGACAACATCAAATTACTGAAAATACTATGGTTTTCCTTTGCTCCCACCGCCAATATGGTTATTTCACAAAATCATTTTAAACTTTAAGAAAATTATGTAGCGTCAAACCATATAATATCTTAAAACCAAAAAAAAAAACAATAAAAAACTTCTTGACTAATAGGATTAAAAAAGATAGACTATACATCAAAAATTCAAGTACATATAATTAAGGTGACTTCATATGAAATAAAGTCAGAAAGAAGGTCCTATAATCAAGTCCATGGAACTCAGTATGGTATAGCACCAATAAAAACATATACAACAAGATACAGAAACTTATCAACTGAGAAGTAATAGCCATCGTGCAACGCATGGGTAAAAAACTAGCATATTTTAAAAGTTGGATTGAGATCATGTATGAGCGACACGTAAGCTTACCATGTAGGATGCCACATATGAGTGAATAGCCATGTAAGGTACTTCAATGCAACATAGGATGCTACATGAGATTTAAGATACAAAGAGAAGGTTGTGTAGGATGGACGTAAATTTAATATAATATCAATTATATTTAATAAGGTAACTTCTAACATACCTTCCTATTATTTAATAATAAAATTCAAACATAAAGTATATATGATTTAATGATGCAAATGCAAATACAACAAAAAAAGTGAGTTAAATATTAATTAAGAATCAAAAAGTGTGTTATTGGTAGGAAAAAACTAAAGAAGGCTCGCTTTAGCCTTGCATTAACAAAATAATATAATACATCAATTTATTATTTGCTTTTTTTATAAAAAAATATATTCTCTTAATGATATATTCAAAAATTATTTAACTCAAACCCTTTCATCGTAAGGGTATAAGCATAGTATGTGTATGTATATATATATATATATATATATATATATATATATATATATATATATATATATATATAGGTATGTATGTATGTATATATATATATAGGATAGATATATATATATATATATATATATATATATATATATATATATATATATATATATGTATATATATCTAATATATATATATATATATATATATATACATATATATATATATATATATATGTATATATAGATATATGTGTGTATATATATACATATATTTATAAATAATAGTATATATATATGTATATATATGTATATATTATATATATAGTATGTATTATATAATATGTATTTATATATATATATATATATATATTAGATAATAGATATATATATATGTATATATGTATATGCATGTACATGTTTGTGTTATATAGATATATATATGTATATATATATGTATATATATAGATATGTATAATATATATATATATCTATATATATATATTATATATATATGTATTATATATAAATATATTATATATATATAATTAATATATATAATTTTAATATGGTGTGTATATATATGTGTGTGTGTGTGTGTATATATATGTGTGTGTGTGTGTGTGTGTGTGTGTTGATACGGCTGCAAGCGCATGGTGGCGTTGTAGCAATAAAGGTCGATCCACAGAGATTAAGTGAAACTATTGGGTTATAATCCCTCAAGATATGCTAAGTGAATCAAAATTCAAATGGTTTCAAATTAACAATGTCTAATATACTAATTCTATATCAATTAAGGAAAATATCTAGGAATTTTCGTAGTTATGAAAGGGAATTAAATCAAAATGATTAAACATATGCCTTTTTCTAATTGGTTAATTTCAAGAAATTGTAATCTATACAGAAATTCAGTCTATATTTCAAAATTAACTAAATTGTCCTAATCTACGCAAAAGTCATTCTCTTGAGCTAATTTGCCTTAATTCAAGTTTGATATCTTGGATTACTCTCTATTCCTCGTAACATGCAAATCTCTATTTCGAAACAAAGTTATGCTAAGTCTGATCATGCAATCCAACAACCAAATGTTGTCTTCTGAGTATTCGCTTGATTGTTTCAAGTGTGCAAGTAAATTTTGACCAAAAATTAACTCACGACATTTGATAGAACGAAATCCAACCAATCATGAAGATAAGCACAATTGAATAAGCTAAAACATGATCCAATAACAATTCCACAAACTACTAAATTCCTAGACAAAATAAAACTATTCAAACATGATTAAATTAAACATCTAAAATGATAAATCTAAAGAGAAGAGAAAAGAAGAGAGAAGAGAAAAGAGATGTTCAGCCAAGATCACGCTTGAACCGTCGTGCAAACTGTAATAACCCAACCCTAACCCATATTTATTTAATTAAATCATATTTATGTATTTAATTAATCATGTTTATTTTATAATTAATCATGCTTATTGATTTAATCAATCATGGTTACTTGTTTAACCAAATCATGTTTATTAGTTAAATTACACTCAATTTATATATTCACCGAATTATCTTATGTCATTTAAATTTTCCACTTTCATTTATCGTATTTAATCTTCCCGGTTGGGGGATATTTCATTTAGGTCCCATTTTAGAATTCAAGTTTCATTGATTATTAATTCAAGTTTCATTGATTGTTAATTCAAGTTTCGTTGATTGATTAAATGTAAGACACGCCTTGATTATTTTAAGCTAACCTGGCTGTCTTACCTTTTTACGTCACGAAAATTTGTATTTTTATTAACCACATGAGTTAAATTAGTATCGATGTGCTTATGAGAGCGATAATTTTTATTAAAAAGAATTATTACTGCTATTATTGATTTTTCAATTTAATTCGTGCTATTTGTGCCTTTAGATTATATCGATAGTTTAATTTAGTCGTTATTCGATTTATTTAGTTGTTTCCCGAGTACAATTAGGTCGTTTACTTTAGAATTAGTTTCAAGGTTTATTAAATCGAACCTTGATGCATTTGGGAACGAATAATCGATGAAGGGTCATATTATCGATTATTGAATTTAGAGTTTGGGACGCGAACTAAGCTAGCAGTACCGATTCCTAGGCAGCTTGGAACAAAAATAAAAGGAAGAGAGAGAGAGAGGGGTATATTAGTAAAATCATAAGACCTCTTTTTCCCTTCTCCTTCACGCGAACCCATCCCCACCCGACATCTCTCTCTCTCCCCTCACCATCTTCTTCTTCCTCCTCTGCAATCCACCGTGCGCATGGCCAAGGGAGCCCAAAACCCTCGATTTTCGACTCAACCCAACTCGAAATCCTCCATAATCCACCTCCCTAGCCCCAGTCGAACCCTATGCTGCAATTCTGGTAGAAATTCGAAGGATTTGGGCCATGCTTCGGTTGAATTGGGCTGCGATTCGACCCCCCAGATGCGAGCCCAAGCTTGGCCAAGCAACCTAGCCTTTAGTTACATCAATTCCTCTAAAAATTGCGAGTAAACTCAAAGCCCCAAGCACCGACCACGAGTTCGAGTCTATGAGTGGGTGAATTTAGGGTTTGAAATGCGCGGTTTAGACGTGGTATGGGGCTTGTTCGTGCGTTAGTGAGCAAGAGCCGGGGATTGGAGTTGTTTGAGCCCTAGAGTCGAGCCAAGCGCCTTGGATTCGAGCCTTTAGCTTGGAGTCCAGGTGGGTGTTTCTCACCTCCTAAGTATTAGTAGTTTCAAAATCGTTTTAAACTTTAAGTTGCGATGTATGTTAAGTTTAGTTAGTTTATGCCTGAAAATGACTTCGAATCATTAAATGTTAGTTTACTTGATTAATACTCGAAAGCTGCTTGAATCGATACATGTTAGCTTAGTTAGTACATGCCTGAAAGTTCAGTTCGAAATAAGTTGTGCATGTTTAGATTCGATTCAAGTAAAATCAGTCAATTCATGCCAAAAAAATTTAGTTCGAAGTGAATTATGCATGTTTAGATCCTATTCGAACCTAATCAGTTAATTCATGCCTGAAAATTTAGTTCGAAGTGAATTATGCATGTTTAGATTTGATTTGAATACATTAAGTTAATACATGCCTGAAACTTTAGTTCTAAATGAATTATGCACGTTTAGAATCGATTCGAATATATTTAGTTAACACATGCCTGAAAATTAACTTCGAACTGAATTATAAATACTTAGAATTAATGTATGTATGTTTAGTTATTCCATAATTGTTTATTAACTTCGAAATGAGTTACGAATGTCTAGGATTGATATATGTATGATCAATTAACGCTTGTTCGTTAAATAACTTCGAAGTAAGCTATAAATGCTTAGAATTGAAATGTGTACAAGTAGTTAACTCACGTTCGTATAATAACTTCGAAGTAAACCATAAATGTTTAGGATTGATATATGTACAATTAGTTAACTCTTGTTCGTTTAATAACTTTGAAGTGAACTACAAATGCTTAGAGTCAATTCATGCTGGATTTGCTAAGTAATGTGATTGTATATATATGTATGTATGCTTGTGGTAACGCATCGCTGAATGGTGTTGCTTGTCCAGGTAAGTACCTAAACCCTACCTCCTTATAAGCTGGCATGATAATATGTTATGATTAATGAACTGCAAAACCGAGATGGTAGTTGGATGGTTTGAGGAAGAACTATGAGTGGTTCGAGGTTCTTGTTGTACGGTGCTTGTGAGGAGGGAGCCTGGGTTGTGAGTTAACCACAATCGTATAGATTGCGAGGCCATGTGTGGCTCATTGTGTTGAAATGATTATAAAATGCTTGAATGTATTATGTGTGCATCCTGTCCCTTTTATGATATTAAGATATATTATGCGTGTGAAGGTGTTGTTTTGAAAGAGGATGTTTCTCGTATTTCAAAATAGTAATAGCCATGACTAGTAGCAATCAATGGCCTATTTTAGCTATACGAACTTGGTTTTGGGAGTGAACTCGCTTGAACGGGGGAATCCCTGAAGAATTTGATTAAAAAAAAAGTTCAATGTATGAAAAAGGATTTCGCTGTGAGAGACAGTAAAATTATTAGCCGTTATGACCGATACGCTTTCAATTGGCTAAGATAATGTGCTTCGGACAATATGTTATAAATGATTATGTTAGCCTAGGGGATAAGTCCTGATACTAGGAAACCCTAGAAGACCCTGATGAGGGTAATGTAATGGTTCGATATGCTATGTAGCCGTTCCGGGAGTAAGCTTAGCGTGAGCGTTAGGTCTCACTATAGGATTTGAGAATAGATCTCACCCAATCAGCACCCTGTAATGATCTTATGCCAAATGTATTTTTCCTATTAAGTAAAGAAAAGCGGTTGGCATTTTGCCATTTTAAGTATTTCAGAAGAAAAAAAGTTTCAAGGGCAATTAAGAGGCCAGTCAAATGAAATGTGAAAAGTTGTAAGGGTCATTATGCGACCAATATGAAAGAAACTTCCTTTAATGAAAACGAACCTCAAAGAGGCTAAGAAAAGAGTTTTTATGGGCCTCAAGAGGCTAAGCAAAGTGTTTTTAAGGAAAGAAGAAAAATGCTTGTGTATATCATCTGAATGAGATCTAAGTAAAGTGTGCTAATGAAAATAAAGCTTTATGTGAACTTTTCAAGTATAACTTCTGAATGAGATGCTAAGTAAGATACGATTATGAAAAAGAAAGCCTTATGATCATATTTCACGCATAACCTATGAATGAGACTTGAAATTTGTGTGTGCCTTACGTATATCATATCAATGAAATGTTAAGAACAGTATGATTATGAAAAGAGATAACCCTATGTGCACATCATATGAATGATGTTTCATGTATAGTTTAAATGGAATGCTAAGAAGTTATGTTGTAAAAAGAAAGATGCCTATGCTTAGCCCTCGTTGCTTGCTTATTGAATTGAGTGCTTGGTTTTAAGAGGTTGGTTATTTAGGAGCCTAGAAATATGCTCAAGTGGTTACAATGAAGTTTATATTTAGTGATCCTTCCATAAGGGTTTTATGAATGCCTAATATGATAGTAAAGTATGAATACATGATATATGACTATTAAAGATATTATTGCCTGCAACGGTTTTGTTTTAAGGGGGTTAGGAGACACCCGTTGAGCTTGTGGTTGCTCATCCCACAACTCTTTCCCCTTTTTCCCCAAGTTTTCTTGTGACAGGAAGAAGTTGAGTCAACTATGTCAAGATGGAGTCTATTCTCGCTTGCAGGGTGTCATGTGTGCCTACTAACATCTTTAATGAAGTCATGTAATGTATTCTTAGTTTATAAACGCATGTAAACCAAGCATTCTAGCTCATGTATTGTATATAGTATAAAGGTCGCTCTGTATGGCCGTACGAGCCAACTATCTCATTAGTTAGATGTCCTCTTGGTCAAAGTTGGTTATGATTTGGGATGTAAACCCCAATACTCCGGTTGTGTGAACCGTTGAGTTGTATCTTTCATTTCTTCTTTATTAATGAACTATTTTGTGTGGTGTACTTCGAGCGGGTGGCTCGTTGAGTTATGAACTCCGGCGTGTAGCCGTTGAGCTTCTTTTAAATGTTTTACGCTTCCGTTAATTTACAGGGGTTTATTATAAGGCGTTTAGCCTAGAAACGGTCAGTTTTTAGGGGAAACTATGTCCGTTTCACCCCAAAATTTAAGTAAGAAGTTAAGAAAACATAACGCTCCCGGCCTTAGGGAAGGGGGTGTTACAATTGATGGTACCAGAGCAAAGGTCCTGCGACCATAGGCCGTGACCTGAGTCTTACATTTTATATAGTCGCTTAGGAACACTTTGCAGTTATGTGACATATGTTGTGCTTTGTGTGTAAATGTGAGTTTTGTGTGATCGTTGCTGTACTTAACTATTTATGTATGGCTCGAGAAGGTCGATTGAGTAAAAGTGGCAAGTTGTGCGTTAGTATAGGAGTCAAATAGCTCTCCCCACACCTTCAGGTGACGTTGTGAGTACTTTATTGGTATAATATGTTCCTAATGTGCTAGCTGACTTCATTGATTGACTTATATGCGATCCGGGTAAACCGATCGAATAAAATGTGTGCCGCCTGTTAGGATATGAACCCAATTCACTTTCGTGTTCTTGTGTGAGCCAAGTGATGTTTTGAATGATAAATATTTTCTTCGTGCATTCTGATAAGACAATCGATAGTTAAAGCACATCAATTTAGACTCGAGCGATTGAAAATTTTTTTCTAAGCTCATCTTTACCCCTAAAGTACGATTTGCTCCTCGAGTCCCTTGATGGAGTGAGCAGACGTACTCAAAGGTTGGTAGAGAAGAAGTTCAAAACAGATCAAATATTTTTCACCTTTGAAATCCGAAGTTTCGAAATGTTAATGTCTTTTTGCTGTGGAGTCAAGTTTTACTTTACACTCTTTAGCTATGATGAACGAGCTTAGGTTTCCAAGTACATGCTATTGTACTCTACACGTCGAGATCGGTTGCTGTAATTGATAATCCTACTAAATGATATCTTCCCTTTATTTTTAAATTCTGAATTCCCTTAGTATATTAGGGGCTACTTTTGTATGCACACTTGAAAGACTATGAGCTTGTGGTAGGACCTCGTTGAGCATTGCATAAGTGTACCTATCGTCCTCCTTCTTTGTCATTGTTGCCTAAACAGTGCATTACTTGCTTTCTATTATACAAGTTGCCATTCAGGAATGCGGTGATGATGTTTTAGTTGGAATGAACCCTGATAGACCTAGAAAGCGCAAGGCAGGAAAAACCTAGCAGACTTTGGAATTGTACATGGGAAATGATCCCTACTAAGGTAAGCGACTTACAGTGAGACTCCTAGGATCACCTGTGGGACGGGTGTACCTCATAAGATCTCAACGCATACCTATAAGACCATTAATGTCAATCATACTCAAACAACCCTAGCAGCTGGACACCAGTCCTTTCTAAATTAGACGGTGTTTAGAGCATGCCAGTGACCGCAGGTTGCAAAGGGGGATTGCACGTGCATATACAATTCTAGGTGTTCTTTCTATGTGATGACCTCATGAGTCTGCATGTCTTAAAGATTTCTTATGACGCCAAGTGATGCTGTGTGATGTCTCTATTGCCTTGCTATGAAATGAAAACCCCCTGGTTAAGTAACTCAGTTTTGAAACGCTTCGGTTTTGTATGCTAGTGAATGAGCTTGACTTGAGTTGGATTGGTATGTGACTTGATTATTCAGATTATCTAAGTTTGGTGATTCATGACTTGGCATAACTTCTAACTTGTTGCTTGCATTCCGTGAATTCTATGATTCCACGTAATAGCTGAATAACTGAATACACACATGTTGAAGCATGATGAGACGACCTTAGGAACCTACATTCTCACATTCTTGCCTTTGTATGTTTGATCAGAGTAGTACAGCAGAAGCATGTAGGCCCATAAGCCATAGATCTAGGACTCATCTAGGAGCATAACCATTCATTTGTATGAATCTATGACCTCAGAGATGATCAGCCCCAAGTAAGAACCCTAGGGAAAGACTCCCCACCATCGAAATCATCAACTTACATTCCTGCCTCATCATTTCCTTCTCCAAGCGGTCTTATCGACATGATTATACTAGTTCATGTCAATCGTGATTTCGGATTTTCAGTGCTCTGTTGTAAACCCTACGTGATGTCAATGTGAATTCGAATGTTACGTCAAGTTCTTTTATTGCCAATATGGTGTAATTAGTGTCTCTGCTATCTTAGTGTAACGTGGTAACCTTCTAGTAAATGATTTAACCTAAGATTGACCTAATATCTTCATGTCTTAGAACAAACCTGATTAAGTTAACCCATTCATGCAAATTTAGCATGCCTTGTCTGAGTTGCCATGAATGAAATGTTTAAAAGTTATTTGTGATTGATGTAAAAACATAGGAATGCTGCTCACATATGCTTTTGTTTTATAGAATTGCTTGCTAAATGTATATTAGCCGGTTGCATGTTACTTCCAATTCGTAGACCTGAGAATGTTGAAATGCTGATGCTGTGCGATGCTATTATACTCGAGTGATGCTACGTGGTGCTACGTGACGCTCTTATTATTCTCAATGTGTTGTAGGAGTCTTCATGATAATCATCGTGAACCCAAAAGTGACTGAATTCATGTTTTAGAATGAGACCACCGGTATATAACCTTGATATGTCATTATCCCAGTCGCCATACCTTTAGATGCCCACTTATGGGTGCATATGCATAGAGTTAATGGTTGCCATGCGAATTAAGTCTAGATTATGAAAAATCTATATTTCATTTTCAAAACAAACTCAATATGGTTGTCCATGCAACTCATTTGCCCCTCTTCAATGTGATTTATCCTCGGCGCCTAAATAGAGTGAGTATATGCTTAAAGAGGATTGGCGAGGAGGAGACTGGATACCATAAGATTTTTCTACTGATTTAAAAGAGGTAGTGTCTGCTAAAGGAAACCTTTTGGAAACCTACCGCCTAGATCATAGATGTGTGTGTACACTCTAAGAAAGACCGAATTTAGGGTTAGAATTTCGAGGATGAAATTCTTTTAAGGGGGGAAGAGTGTAAGACCCGCCTTGATTGTTTTAAGCTAACCTGACTGTCTTACCTTTTTACGTCACAAAAATTCGTATTTTTATTAACCACATGAGTTAAATTAGTATCGATATGCTTATGAGAGCGATAATTTTTATTAAAAAGAATTATTACTATTATTATTGATTATTCAATTTAATTCGTGCTATTTGCGCCTTTAGATTATATCGATAGTTTAATTTAGTCGTTATTCGATTTATTTAGTTGTTTCCCGAGCACGATTAGGTTGTTTACCTTAGAATTAGTTTCAAGGTTTATTAAATCGAACCTTGATACATTTAGAAACGAATAATCGATGAAGGGTCATGTTATAAATTATTGAATTTAGAGTTTGGGACGCGAACTAAGCTAGCAGTACCGATTCTTAGGCAGCTTGGAACAAAAATAAAAGGAAGAGAGAGAGAGAGGGGCGTATTAGTAAAATCACAGGACCCCATTTTCCCTTCTCCTTTATGGGAACCCATCCCCACCCGACATCTCTCTCTCTCCCCTCACCATCTTCTTCTTCCTCCTGTGCGATCCACCGTGCGCACGAATAAGGGAGCCCAAAACCCCCGATTTTCGACTCAACCTAACTCGAAACCCTCCATAGTCCACCTCCCTAGCCCCAGTTGAACCCTATGCTGTAATTCTGGTAGAAATTCGAAGGATCTAGGCCCAGATGCGAGCCCAAGCTTGGCCAAGCAACCTAGCCTTTAGTTACATCAATTCCTCTACAAATTGCTAGTAAACTCGTAGCCCAAGCATCGACCACGAGTTCGAGTCTGTGAGTGAACTTTTGGGCGAATTTAGGGTTTGCAATGCACAGTTTAGACGTGGTATGGGGCTTGTTCGTGCGTTAGTGAGCAAGAGCCGGGGCATTGGAGTTGTTTGAGCCCTAGAGTCGAGCCAGCAGCCTTGGATTCGAGCCTTTAGCTTGGAGTCCAGGTGGGTGTTTCTCGCCTCCTAAGTATTAGTAGTTTCGAAATCGTTTTAAGCTTTAAGTTGCGATGCATGTTAAGTTTAGTTAGTTTATGCCTGAAAATAACTTCGAATCGTTAAATGTTAGTTTAGTTGATTAATACTTGAAAGCTGCTTGAATCGATACATGTTAGTTTAGTTAGTACATACCTGAAAGTTCCAATCGAAATAAGTTATGCATATTTAGATTCGATTCAAGTAAAATCAGTTAATTCATGCCCAAAAAATTTAGTTCGAAGTGAATTATGCATGTTTAGATACTATTCGAACCTCATCAGTTAATTCATGCCTGAAAATTTAGTTCGAAGTGAATTATGCATGTTTAGATTCGATTCGATTACATTAAGTTAATACTTGCCTGAAACTTTAGTTCTAAATGAATTATGCACGCTTAGAATCGATTCGAATATGTTTAGTTAACACATGCCTGAAAATTAACTTCGAACTAAATTATAAATACTTAGAATTAATGTATGTATGTTTACTTATTCCATAATCGTTTATTAACTTCGAAATGATTTCCGAATGTCTAGGATTGATATATGTATGATCAGTTAACCCTTGTTCGTTAAATAACTTCGAAGTAAGCTATAAATGCTTAGAATTAAAATGTGTACGATTAGTTAACTCACGTTCGTATAATAACTTCAAAGTAAACCATAAATGTTTAGGATTGATATATGTATAATTAGTTAACTCTTGTTCATTTAATAACTTCGAAGTGAACTATAAGTGCTTAGAGTCAATTCATGCTTGATTTGCTAAGTAAGGTACTATAGTTATATATGTGGATGTGATTGTATATATATGTTTGTATGCTTGCTGTAACACACCGCTGAATGGTGTTGCTTTCCCAGGTAAGTACCTAAACCCTACCTCCTTATAAGCTAGCATGATAATATGTTATGATTAATGAACTACAAAATCGAGATGGTATTGGATGGTTTGAGGAAGAACTATGAGTGGTTTGAGGTTCTTGTGGTACGGTGCTTGTGAGGAGGGAGCCTAGGTTGTGAATTAACCACAATCGTGTGGATTGCGAGGCCATGTATGGTTCATTGTGTTGAAATGATTATGAAGTGCTTGAATGTATTATGTGTGCATCCCTTCCCCTTTATGTTATTAAAATGCATTATGCGTGTGAAGGTGTTATTTTGAAAAAGGATGTTTCTCGTGTTTCAAAACAGTAATAGCCGTGACTATTAGCAATCAATGGCCTATTTTAGCTATACGAACTTCGTTTTGGGAGTGAACTCACTTGAACAGGGGAATCCCTAAAGAATTTGATTAAAAAGAAAGTGCGATGTATGAAAAAAGATTTCACTGTGAGAGACAGCAAAATTATTAGCCGTTATGGCCGATACGCTTTCAATTGGCTAAGATAATGTGCTTTGGAGAATATGTTATGAACGATTATGTTAGCCTAGGGGATAAGTCCTGGTACTAGGAAATCCTAGAAGATCCTGGCGAGGGTAATGTAATGGTCCGATATGTTATGTAGCCGTCCCGGGAGTAAGAGCTTAGCATGAGCATTAGGTCTCATTATGGGGTTTGAGAATAGATCTCACCCAATCAGCACCCTGTAATGATCTTATACTAGATGTATTTTTCCTATTAAGTAAAGAAAAGCAGTTGGCATTTTGTCATTTTAAGTATTTCAGAAGAAAGAAAGTTTCAAGAGCCATTAAGAGGCCAGTCAAATGAAATGTGAAAAGTTATAAGGGTCATTATACGACCAATACAAAAGAAACTTCCTTTAATGAAAACGAACCTCAAACAGGCTAAGAAAAGAGTTTTTATAAGCCTAAAAAGGCTAAGTAAAGTGTTTTCAAGGAAAGAAGAAAAGATGCTTGTGTATATCATCTGAATGAGATGTAAGTAAAGTGTGCTAATGAAAATAAAGCTTTATGTGAAGATTTCAAGTATAACTTCTGAATGAGATGCTAAGTAAGATACCATTATGAAAAACAAAGCCTTATGATCATATTTCACGCATAACCTATGAATGAGATTTGAATGAGACTTGAAATTTGTGTGTGCCTTACGTATATCATATGAATGAAATGTCAAGAACAGTATAATTATAAAAAGAGATAACCTTATGTGCACATCATATGAATGATGTTTCATGTATAGTTTAAATGGAATGCTAAGAAGTTATGTTATAAAAAGAAAGATCTCTATGCTTAGCCCTCGTTGCTTGCTTATGTGAATTAAGTGCTTGGTTTTAAGAAGTTGGTTATTTAGGAGCCTAGAAATATGTTCAAGTGGTTATAATGAAGTTTATGTTTAGTGATCTTCCATAAGGGTTTTATGAATGCCTAATATGATAGTAAAGTATGAATATGTGATATGTGACTATTAAAGATATTGTTGCCTGCAACGGTTTTGTTTTAAGGGGGTTGGGAGACACTCACTGAGCACGTGGTTGTTCATCCCACTACTCTATCCCTTTTTTCTCAGGTTTTCTTGTGACAGGAAGAAGTTGAGTTAACTATGTCAAGATGGAGTCTATTCTCGCTTGCAGGTTGTCATGTGTGCCTACTTACGTCTTTAATGAAGTCGTGTAATGTATTCTTAGTTTCTAAATGCATGTAAACCAAGCATTCTAGTTCATGTATAATATATGATATAAAGGTCGCTCTGTATGGCCGTACGAGTCAACCATCTAATTAGTTAGATATCTTCTTGGTCAAAGTTAGTTATGATTTAGGATGTAAACCCCAATACTCCGGTTGTGCGAACCGTTGAGTTGTATCTTTCATTTCTTCTTTACTAATAAACTATTCTGTGTGGTATACTCCGAGCGGGTGGCTCGTTGAGTTATGAACTCCGGCGTGTAACCGTTGAGCTTCTTTTAAATGTTTTACACTTTCGTTAATTTACAGGGGTTTATAGTAAGGCGTTTAGCCTAGAAACGGTCAGTTTTTAGGGGAAACTCTGTACGTTTCGCCCCAGAATTTAAGTAAGAAGTTAAGAAAACGTAATGTCCCCAGCCCTGGGGAAGGGGGTGTTACATTAAATTTCAGGTGAGTCGATAGTAGGCCTCGACAATCACGATTGAGCATTAAATTATTTTCCATAGCGTTACAAAATTTTAAGTTTCAGTTTCGCAAAAACTTGGGCTTGAATTCATTTATTTTGGCCCAATTCATTGGGCCCAAATTATGGCTCGATTCCATTGGGCTTAAATTTTGGCCCAAAAAGTTTGGTGCAATTAAATTAAGTTAATCACCATCATTTATCCTTAATTTTAATTAGCAAAAAGTCACTTTTTGGTGGATAAATATCAGCCAAATTTGGCCTAGATAAGCATCCAAGTAATTTTCTTCTCACTAGGCAAAGACTAGTCTTCTACTTTCCTCCACCTATTTGTCCTCCCTCCCACATGGCTGTTCGCTACTATCCCGGGGCTATTTTAGCCAGTTCTGCCACCTTCCAACCACTTGCCGCCATCCATTGGTCGCCAGGCAGCCACCCACAGCCACCCTAGCCACCCCTCATACTCCCACAAACATCCAACACCACTTATACCTCTTTTTTATGTTTTATGTTCTTGAGATCAAGATAGATTTTATCATGCAAATTCTATTGACTCTAGGGATGTTGATCATGGTGGAGTTGAACTTGAAGTATGTTAAGGGTTAGGGTTTGTCATGATCAAGTTAGCTTAAATTAAGTGATGGATTTATATTGTTTTGAATATAATTTTATAATCTTTAGTCTTATTGATAATTATGATGATGTTTTTGGTGATTTGATTTAGGTGAAAAAAGAGGAGAAAGCAAAAACAGTGAGGGATGGGTAGAAAACAGGGGTTAATTTGAGATTAAACTGGTACTGATCAGCCGCTAAAAAATTATAATTTTTGGTGAGTAGATAGGTCAGTGTGTTAGCTTTCAAATTCCTTTTGAATCGCCTTAATCCGAGTTCTGTGGACAAAGTTATGGTCGTTTTACGAGGACTGTATAGGTTAGACCAAAACTAGCATACTTATGTTCTAACCCCGTTTTGGGAATCCTATGGTGGGAATCGTGATTGGTGTTCTAAATGAAAGTTTTTCAAGACTTCTTAACCTTTCCATATTGAGGTTTTAGGTCTCCATTTGAGGTCAAAGGCAAAAGTTATGAATTTTTGAATTAAACTGACCTGCTTTAGTGCAAATTGGGCTGTTATTGCAATTTCTGCTGAGTGTATACTTGGAGAAAAATTGTGAAAATTTTACTATAGATTGTCCATATTATTTTCGAATTTTCTATAAGATTTCATGAATTTTGGTTGGGTTTTTTGAGTTTGGTGATTTTGGAAGCATTTTGAGTAATTGTGCAAAGAGCAACAATAAAGATTGAGTGAGATTGATCATGCACTCATTTTGTATATTTTAGGCCAAGAAAGGTCATTTAAGGAGAAAATGAATATTCATGAACTTTCATGGAGCTTTTAACTTGATTAGTGAGAAAGAAGAAGATAAGTATATAATTTGGGAGCTTGTCTATGAGCTTTGAATCAATTATGGACTTTACAAAGAAAATACCAAGTTTAGTAAGTTTAATAGCTTCTATTGAGTTCAATGACTCATTTGGGGGTGAAATTCTATATATAATGGATTTATGAATAAAACATGAGAAGTGGGGAGAGTTGTGACTCAGAAACCACATTTATTAGACCGAGTTATTTCGGTTTGTGCTATTTTAAACCAAGATAGATCTCTCTTGGCCTCAAACCTTTATTACTTACTCATTTCAGAATGTATCAAATGTATCTATCAAGCCAATCTAGTGTACTCACTGTTATCTTGAACCAAGCTATATATCAGCGAGCCTTAAACCTGTATCAGCAACCTATCTCAAAAAAGGCCACAACCACTCTCTCATTTGTCACCATCAAGGCCTTTTCCGTGGTAATCTCATTTATCTCATTGTGATCTATTTTACTTTCATTTACTTTATATCAAAAAAAATTAATTACTTTTATTATTCAGTTTTGAAATTATATTGAAATAACTAAGTTATGTATATCATTTAATTACTCAATTTCTATTACACATACTTACTCAATTATGTGAGTAAGGATCATTTATTGACTACACATACCTACAATGACATTTATGAAATAGAATCAAGGCCTAGTTATCGATCCCCATTATGCATAAGTGTTATCAAGCCAGAACATATTTATCAAGTCAGATGACATTTATGAAACAGATGACATTTATCAAGTCAGATGGCATTTTTTTTTTTTTAACAGAGTCAAGGTACGCCCATTGCTAGTATCTTTAGAAAGCAGAACATGTTTATCAAGTTACCACTCTCAATGAGTTTATCAATGAATCAGTTTATACAGTGATTTGCCATTTAACTTGTGACCCCGTCAGTTATCATCTATAGGGCGTCAGCCTATCATTTACCTGCGCAACTTTAGGCCAACTCTTGATCGGATTAGCAGGTGTACACCTATGTATAGATCATGTCATTGCAGGGTTCACATCCAGATAATAATGAGCAATTCAATTTCATATTACTTTCATTTTCATTGTTATTGCAAACTAAATGAATTGCAAGGGTGAGTACCCATCAACAGTGTTTCTACGCTCATTTTACAATATAGGAATGCATGTACTGAGTCTTAGCTCATATTTTCGAATTGTTTTCATGTTTTTCATTTTAGGTAACGAAGTATCACATGTTTCTCCATTTAGCAAGCTTTTTTTAGATGTCATTAGATGCTCACAGTGGATTCAGCGTAGCATGAATGTTGGGATTAACCTCAGGGTTAAATTGGGTCTATATTCAATATACTTGTGTAGTGTGGAGTGTGAATTGGCACATGGTATGATTAAGTCAATTGTATTGAAGTTGAACTATTATGGACGTTGGTCTTGGAGTGTTTCAGTTTAATAGATATTGTGATTGTGAACATGGGTCTATATTCAATATACTTGTATAGTGTGGAGTGCGAATTAGCACATGGTACGATTAAGTCAATTGTGTTGAAGTTGAACTATCATGGACGTTGGTCTTGGAGTGTTTCAGTTTAATAGATATTGTGATTGTGAACATGAGTTGCAAGATTAAATGGTTTCAGTGATTCTTATCCTTATCAGGACTGCGGTAGCGCCTTCTATCATTAAGTCTTCCGCTGCAATTTTCTGTAAATCATGTCATAGGCATTTTGGGGGCGTTACAAAACCCGGGCTGGAATCCTTGCAAATCTTCCCTTCAACTCACTTTCTCTCTAATCTAAACTAAACTAATCCTAATCTACTTGAAGAGAGGAAAGGAAATGATTGGGGTGTGGATTAACTTCTGCTGCTTGAGGGACGCCCTATTTATAGAAAAACTAAATCAATCTCAGCCACACGATGAGGGAAAATGAAGAGACCAGTAGTTACACCTCCACCACGGTCCATGGCATTCACCACGGGCTAAACGTGGTTTGGGCTGGTTCGTCATTCTTATGTTCTTCCTTTCTTCCACGGGCATGGCAGCTTAGGGGCATCCATGGGGAGTCAAAATATACTCATTTAGGGTCAAAGCAAAGGCAAAAAGGTCCAGAATCCTGCAAAATACAGAAAAAAACCATACCCGAGCGTCAAAGAGAAAACAACCCAATAGCGCACAAAACATTCAAAACACACACAATATGTATATATCTGTATGTATATGATGTATGTATGGGTATATGTATAATGTATATGTATATAATAATTATAATTATATATATATTATATATATACAATACATACATACATACATACATATAATTTGTATACATATATACATATATATATATATATATACACGTTATACAATATAATACATAGATATCTCCTGGTGTGCGTGTGTGCATACATACATATGTAACATATATATAAATATAAATATAAATATATATACAAATAGCGCACAACAACATTTCAAAACACACACACATATGTATTATCTGTATGTACTATGTATGTATGTATGTGTATAGTATATATGTATATGTATATATTATTATAGATAAGATATATATATTATATCTATCTATATACACATACATAACATACAACAATACATATATATTTGTGATACATAATACATATATATATATATATATACAAGTTCTATACATATATATATACATATATATATCTCTGTGTGTGCGTGTGTGCATACATTCATATATGTACATATATATAAATATAAATACTAAAATATATACATATATGTATAATACACTACATATGACATATTATAGTATATGCAAAACATATATAATAATTATATATAATAGTATATATATATATATATACAGCGAAATATATATATAAAATAAATAGTATATAATACAGATAGTAGTAAATATATATGTACATTTATACATATATATATATAATAGATATATATATGATATATATTATATATATATACAATGATAATTTATTATATAAATAACGTATATATATATATAGATATATATATATATATTATATATATATATATAATATATATAGATATATATATATATATACATATACATATATATTTATAGGTGGTGTGGTGTGGTGGTGTGTGTGCGGGTGTGTGTGTTATATATATATAGATATTAGATGATACAACATACATAATACATTACAGTACATATATATTATATATATAGATATATATAAATTATATCTGTGGTAATATATATTTACACATAATACTATGCCAGAGATCTAAATGAGATCTA
>JAKOGI010002658.1:17500-40000 GCA_029747015.1 Carnegiea gigantea | reverse complement strand
TCCACGTATACATAGACATAAATATAATCATTCGTACACATACATACTTGTACTGATTTATATATATGTCTTAGGAACTTATAACATTCATGCACATACATACTTAGTAGACAAACATGCTTATACGTATTCATATATAGGTTTTATGAACTTAAAACAAGAAAACATAGTTTTCTTACGACTTTAGCTTTAGGCAAACAACAAGAAAGGCCTCTTAAAAACATGGTGAGTATACTAACTTACGATTCAAAACTTGGTAGTTACTAGCGTGCACTTGAAAGCTAGGATTCGTAAATAATCACTTTCAGTTGCCCTTTTTATGCTCATTACAATCTTTCAAATGAAAAAGGATGAACATGATACAAGCCAAGTTTACTAACCCATAAATCGATTTCGTGAATAGTTTAAAAGCTTTTCATAATTAAAATAAATTTACTAACGTGTAAACTAACTTCGTAAAATACGTTTACGAGTTCGTAAAACGACTTCGTTTCTAACTTAAAAGCTTCGTATAAACGTAATTAGTTTGCTAAATCGTAAACGATTTCGTTTTCAACTTGAAAGCTTCTTAATAACGTAATATGTTTGCTAGTTTGTAAAACGTCTTCGTTTTAAACTTACAAGCTTTTTAGAAACAAAACAAGATTTGTTAGCACGTAAATCGGCTTCATAAATAACTTAAAGATTTCTTATAACGTAAATTGTTTACTAAATCGTAAAACGATATAGTTTCTAACTTAAATGCTTCGTGTGAATGTAAAACGATTGCTAACTCATAAAACAACTTCACTTTTTAGCTAAAAGCTTCTTTTAAATGCAATATGTCTGCTAAATCGTAAATCGAAACTCGTTTGAAACATAACGTGTTTAGTTAATGCTTAATTCAAACTAAGTTCGAAGCTTAAAAGCTTCTCATAAACGTTATAAGTCTATTAACAAATAATTCGATTTCCTTTGAAACTTCAAAGCTTCTTAAAAACCTAATAAGCTTGTTAAGTCGTAAAACGATTTTGTTTCTAACTTAAAAGCTTCATATAAACGTAATACGGCTACTAACTCGCGAAATGACTTCGTTTTTAACTTAAGAAACTTCTTATAGACGTAAAACGTTTGCTATTTTGCAAAACGACTCCATTTCTCACTTAAAAACTTTGTATAAACGTAATACATTTATCTACTCGTAAAACGACTTCCCTTTAAGCTTGAAAGCTTCTTATAAAGGCAATAAGTTGGTTAATACTTAAAACGACTTCACTTTAAACTTAGAAGTTTCTTATAAACGTAACACGTTTACTAAAACGTAAAACGACTTAGTTTCTAACTTGAATGGTTCGTATAAATGTAATAGGGTTCCTAAACTGTAAAATGACTTTGTTTTCAACTTAGACGCTTCGTATAGACGTAATAAGTTTACTAAATTGTAAAACGATTTCGTTTGTAACTTAAAAACTTCTTATAAATGTAAAACGATTGCTACCTCATAAAACAACTTCACTTTTTAGCTAAAAAGCTTCTTTTAAACGTAATACGTTTGCTAATCGTAGACCGAAACCCGTTTGAGACATAACGAGCTTAGTTAATGTTTAATTCAAACTAAGTTCGAAATCGAAACCCATTTTCGAGGCCTAAAATCTGAATACTACATAGAATTCGCACTAATATTAAGGAAAGCTGTAAATTGAGGAAACTCAAAGTTTGCCCACATATACAATCGAATTCATACAATAACAATCCAATCTACCAATTCAGTAAATTGATTCGTATAATTATAATTCATAATCTATAAAATAGGAGGGATTAAAGATTTACCCACATCGAATCCAAGCTATATGCGTGCAAATTGGCTAGATCGAAGCTAAATTCGAACTCCACACACTCAGAAAATCTACTGCCTTCGCGTGAGGTTCGAACACCACCAAACCCAAAACCCTAACTTGTGATTTTTGAAGAATTCAAGCACAATTAGCATGAATTAAAGGGAATTAAAGCAAGGATTCAATTTATGGCAGAAGAAAAGGTTCGAAATTCACATTGCATGTGCGGATTGAATTGGGCGTTGGCTCTGCTCCGGTCGAAATCAGCACAATGGTGGCTGATTTTTGGCCAGTGATGCCGTAGTGTGACGGCCGGCAGCTAGGGTGGGTCGACTGGGGCTCAAGGCCGGCGGCTGGCTCCAGCGTGCGTGGCGGAGAAGTGAAGGACGAGATCAGGAACAGAGGGGAGCAGAGCAATTTCGGGAAGAAGAAGAAGAAGAAAGAGGGGAGAGAGAGAGAGATGGGGGTGGTCGAGGGTGATGCGTGAAGGAGGAAGAAGAAGCAGGCACACGGGGGGTCCACGCGTGTTTGATAAGTTCTAATCCCCTTTTCCCCTTTCTCTTTTTTTTTTGATCTGCTAATCCCACACAACTACCGCCTACTTGATTATTATTATTATTCGAATTCCTGGGCTCTTAATCCTAAACCAAATCCTAAATATAATCGCGGGTCAGCTTACCCACCCCTGAATATATTAAGGATCGATTTAGTAAATTACAGAACTATTACCAGGGTTCAATAATCTGAACGTATTTGAGAATTGCTTTTGTTGAAGTTTCAAGGAATCGAAGGCTTGTCTTGTTACACAACTTTAGGAAATTTATTTTTGAGATCTAAAGTTGAATAGATCAATAACATGGGCGATATGACAGTTGTAGGTTGGCGGATATTAAAATAAAAATTTCCAACCCAACAGGCATAATATTTGATAAGCAAGTATGATGAAACTCCAGGTCTCACATATGTATGTATGTATGTATGGATGTGTGTGTGTAATAGTATATATAATATATATAATATCATATATATTATATATAGTATATCTAGAGATAATATACACACACATATATATACACATATAGATGTATGTATGTATGTATGTATATATATATATATATATTATATATATTATATTATACATATACGTATATACATATATTCGTACATATATACATGTAGATGTATAAATACATATATATATATATGTATGCATGCACACACACACACATATACATATATATATATGTATATGTATACATGCATGTATGTATATATATAGTATAGATATTATATATATATATATAGGTATATATTATATTATATATATATACCGATATATATATATATACATATATAATATATATATTCTACATATATATATATATACAATACATACATACATGAACTATATATATATGCACACGCACACACACACACACACACACACACATATATATATATATAACATATCTATATGGTTTTTTGTGTGTGTGTGTGTATATATATATATATATATATTTATATATATGTACATATATATATAAATATATAATATATATTTATATATATTTGTGTGTGTCTGTGTATATATATAGATATATGTACCTACTTCATCTATATATATAGATAGATATATATATAGTTATATCTATACATACAGATTATACATATATATATATATATATATATATATATATATACACATTACATTACATATATATATATATATGTGATATGATATATATGATAGATAGATATATATGCAAGATGTTACATAGCATACATACCTAGATATTAGATATATAGATATATAGATATAAATATATATATTATATATATATATATATATGTATTGTATATATATCTATATGTAGATATACATACATATATACTATATAATAATATATGTGATATATACATATATGTGTGTGTGTAGTTATATAGATATTATATAGTAGTAGCTATATAATATATATATATATATATACATATATGTATCCTGTACATATATATATATATACATATATGTATATATATATATATATAATATATATATACTAATATTCTTATATATATATATATACATATATATATGTGTATATTGTAACGCCCCATCCCCTAGGGCTAGAAGTATTATGTTTTCTTACTTCCTGTTTAACTTCTGGGGTGAAACGAACAGAGTCTCTCCAAAACTAATCATTTTCTTGGCTAGAAGCCTTACAATAAACCCCTGCATTGAATAGAAATAGATAGAATTCTAAAATAAGTTCAACAACTACACGCCGGAGTCCATAACTTAACGAGCCACTCGCTTGGGTACGTCAAACCATATAGTTCAGTAATAAAGAAGAAATGGAAGATACAACTCAACGGTTAACACAACCGGAGTACTGGGGTTTTGTAAGACCCGCCTCCTTTGTTTTTAAGTTAACCTGACCGTTCTACGTTTTACATCATAAATCGTATTTTTATTAACTATATGATTTATGTTATTATTGACGTTACTTATTTATAAATTATCGAATCAATGCTAACTCGAGTTTTTGAAATCGTTTTCGTTTTAATTGGTTGATTCCCGAAGTCTCGATTGAAATTTTAGTTGTGGGATGCTTCAACTCGAGTTTAGTCTAATCGCTAACGAGTTTGGGTCTGAAACCTGGATGAATTATGTTGTTTGAACCAAAAAAAAAAAAAGAAGAAGGAAAAATGGAACAAAAGGGGAAGGGGGCTTGTTATCGGGTGAGGAGACCCCTGACCATCTCACTCTCTCTCCCCCTAAACTCACTCACTCTCTAAACTCACTCACTCTCTCTCACCAGGGCCACGGTCGCCGTCTGGCATCACCGCTGGCCGCCACCTGTCGTTGGCGAGAGAAAGGGATGACCGGTCCCCTTAGCCCACGAGAACCACCACCAAGACTCCACCACCCATCACCCTCCACTTCTCATGGCTGAAAACCGACCCAAACCACGCGTCTCCGGCCTGGAACTGGCCACCTACGTGCCGGAATCCGGCGACCCACACCCCTTACAACCTCCTCTATAAATT
Organism: Carnegiea gigantea; assembly: GCA_029747015.1. Classification (NCBI taxonomy): domain Eukaryota; kingdom Viridiplantae; phylum Streptophyta; class Magnoliopsida; order Caryophyllales; family Cactaceae; genus Carnegiea; species Carnegiea gigantea. Next base: position 35,138 of record JAKOGI010002658.1, on the reverse strand, counting down.
AGGAACCGAATTCAAGTCCGAATCACCCCAAAACACCTCCAATTCGGGAGCTAAGGACCGAGATTCTCAAGTTTGCGGGCTAGGGTTCGGGTTCAATTGGTTGGGGTTGCAATCACTGCTATTTGAGTGCAAATTTAAACGATTTCATGTAAGTGTTTCTCCTCTCCTAAGCTATTATTACTTTCAAAAACATTTTTCAGCAGATTGATGTAGCATGTCGGATTAGGGCTAGCTAAAGTCGTTAGAAATGCAAAGAATTGAATGTGAATATGCTGTCTGATGATTTCATGCCAATTTATGTACGAAGCACTGCCTAAAACTAATTTGAAGGATGAATATAAAGACTTGAATCGTTATGTGTTTAAACGATCAATTTAGACTTGAATCATAACTACAACATGATTCGAATCGATGTATATTAGTGTAGTTAGTTAATGTCTGAAAAATAACTTCAAATGAATTACGCATGTTCCTGATTAATTCAAGTATGTTTAGTTAATTTATGTCTAATTAATAGCTTTGAGATGATGTATGCATGCTTAGAATCGATTTTAGTACAATCAGTTAACACGTGCCTAAAAGTTTAATTGAAAGTAAGCAATTCATGTTTCGAATCAAGTTTAATATATTTAGTTCATGCGGCCTGAAAGGTCGACTCGAATAGTGACCCGGACATGATAAGTGCATGCCTAGAAGTGTATTATGCCTAAGCGAGCGAAATGGGTTTAAATAGTAAACATTGATACGATAAATGAAAGTTTAGAATCGTATGACGCTTAAATGACCTAATTAGCCTAAATTGTTAATCGATTTACGCCTAGATAGAAATTCGATTCATGTTAATCTTTCATAGTATGAATAAGCATGCTTAGTAAGCGCTCGAATCGCATTATACCTAAATGGCCACATTAACCTAAGTAATGAACCGTTTCATGCTTAAATGGAGATCTAGCTCATGCTAAGTTGAATGACATAAGTAGGCCGGCTTGGTAACCAAAATGTGGTAGACGAACGCCGCGAGAATGTAAATGACGTAATGGGCTAAATGTAACGTGAAGCCAACGCCTGTCCATTTAGTGAGTTATGCTTAGCTTTAGAATGGCATGTTTACGACTCCTAACTAACCTATATGAATGCAAATCACACCCCATGCTTCTTATTAAGTTTAGTCCGTATGAATGCTTACATGGATGCTATATATATATATATATATATATATATATATATATATATATATATATATCTGTATATATATATATATATATATATATATATATATATATATATATATATATATATATATATATATATATATATATATATATATATATATATATATATAATATATATATATATATCGGTATATATATATATATATATATATATATATATATATATATATATATATATATATATATGTGCTTGGATATAACCATTGGTTGCAGCGCTCGACTAACTATTAGTTAATTGATCGGTAAAGTTCAGCATTGGTAAGTTTATGTATCCCCTTTCAGTATATCATCATGATTAGGATGCTAGATTGTGAACTGAAACCGAGATGGTAGTTGGATGGCTTGAGGAAGAACTATGAGTGGTTCGAGGTTCTTGTGGTACGGTGCTTGTGAGGAGGGAGCTTGGGTTATGAATTAACCGCAATCGTGTGGATTGCGAGGCCATGTGTGGCTCATTGTGTTGTTGAAATGATTATGAAGTGCTTGAATGTGAGACGTGTAAACCCCTTTCCCTTTTATATGTCTAAGATGCATTATGTGTGAAAGTGTGGTGATTTGACAAAGAACGTTTCTCGTGTTTTCAAACTAATAATAGCCATGACTAATAGTAAGCAATGGCCTATTTTAGCTACACTAACAGTATTTGGGAGTAAACCTTCTTGAACGGGGGAATCCCTAAAACGTTTTTATAAAAGTATAAGTTGTATGATAAGTGATTTTACCAGAAAAAACAACAAATTTATCAGCTGTTATGGCCCATATGCTTTAAGTTGGCTAAGATAATGTGATGCGGACAATATGATACGATATAAATGATGTTAGCCTAGGGGATAAGTCCTGGTACTAGGAAACCCTAGAAGACCCTGACGAGGGTAATGTAATGATCCGATATGTTATGTGGCCATCCCGGAAGTAAGACCTTAGTGTGAGCCTTAGGTCTCACTATGGGGTTTGAGAATAGATCTCACCCAATCAGCAACCTGTAATGATCTTATGCCAGATGTATTTTCCTAATAAGTAAAGAAAAGCAGTTGGCATCTTGCCATCTCAAGTGTTTTGAAAGATAAGAAAGTTTTTACGGGCCCTCAGAGGCCATATGGAATGAAGTATGAAAAGTTTTATAAGGGTCGTTGTACGACTGATACGAAATGAAATCTCTTTCAAAAGAACAAGAACCTTAAGAGGTTCAGAAAGTGCTTTCAATGAAAGAAGGAAGTTTTTAAAGAATGCTGTATGGAATGATTCTTAAGTATGTTTGAATATGGATTCTAATATCATGTGGTCTCATCCTTTCTATAACAAACTTGTTTGGTTTAAAGTGCATGAATTGAAAAGTGAAGCTTATAATATGTTAAAATCTCCGTGAACGAAGGCACCTCTCCCCAAATGAATGAATGTTTGACATATGAATAGCCTAGGAAGGTGTCAAGTAACAGATGTTTTGTTTTTAAGAGAATGTTTGCAAAGAAAGAAAGTTTCCACACTTGTAACTTGAAAGCATGTGACTTCAAAGAAGATGTGATTCGAAAGTAAGTTTACAAGCATTGTAATTAGATGTGTGTGATTCCTAGGTAGTGTGTGTGACCATGCTTCTTATAGCGTATCACATGATGGCATTTAGAAGTGTATGTTAAGTACAAAAGTGATAGTACATCATTTGTCTATGTCCTAGAATTACACATGACGTGAGCGAGTTCCTAATATGCCATTGTTATCTGAAATTAAGATACTATCTTGCTTGAATCTCTAGCCAAGAGTCTACGACCTATGACATGCAGCTTAACTGAAACAATAGTATTACTAACTGCTTGTTAAGTGATTATTATAAGTAATATTGCTTGTGAAGGTTTTGTTTTAAGGAGTGGAGGAACACTCACTGAGCATGTGGTGGCTCACTCCATTTCCTTTCCCCTTTTTCCCCAGGTTTTCTTTATGACAGGAAGAAGTTGAGTCAGCTATGTTCAGATGGAATCTATTCTTGCTTGCAAGGTGTCATGTGTGCCCATTTTGAAGGGATCCTACGTCTTAATGAAGTCATGTAATGTATTCTTAGTTTGTAAACGTATATAGGTCAAGCATTCTAGTTCATGTAATGCATACGGTATAAAGGTTGCTCTGTATGGCCGTATGAGCCAACCATCTAAATAGTTATATGTCTTCTTAGTTAAAGTTAGTTGTGTTTTGGGATGTAAGCCCCAATACTCCGATTGTGTGGACCGTTGAGTTGTATCTTTCATTTATTCTTTATTAATGAACTATGCTGTTTGGTGTACTCCGAGCGGGTGGCTCATTGAGTTATGAACTCTAGCGCGTAGCCGTTGAGTTTCTTTTAATGTTTTGTGCTTCCGTTGATTACAGGGACTTATTTAAGGCTTTTAGCCTGGAAACGGTTAGTTTTTAGGGGAAACTCTGTCCGTTTCACCCCAGAAATTTACGTGAGAAGTTAAGAAAACGTAACGCTTCCTGACCCTAAAGGTTGGGGGTGTTACAGGTTTACATCCCAAAATATAGACAATATCAGCTAAAAAGTCAACTGGCTAATCAGATGATTAGCGCACATGGCCATACCGAGCTTCCTTTAAACAATATGCATTAAATGAACTAAGGTACTTGGTTCACATACATTGACAATTCTAGGAATGCCTTCTATAACATCATTAAGCAGCAAGACCACCTGTGGGAACACTTGACTCCTTATCAGGCAGGGGGAGAGTCCGACCTGGCACTTGTAAATTGACTTCTACCTGTCACAATGAAAACCAAAACTGTTGCAAACAATAATACCATTAATAGCCACATATCACGTGCTTATACATTACTATCGTATTAGGCAAAGTTCCCAAGGACGGATTATTACCCATAAACTTCATTCTAGCCACTTAAACTCATTTCTAGGTCCCTAAATGACCAAATCTCCTTACTAATAAGCATTTAAACACATAAACGGGCAGCAAGGATTCTGCACGACACTTACTTTCATAGGATATGCACATTAAGAATTTATATGCTCGATGCAACACAGGGATATTACCATACTTTACTTGAAATCTAATTAAAACCATGGTTGCTCATTCATAAGATATGCATGGAATATGCACAGGAATCTCTCTTTTCGTGAAAACACTTTATTTAGCCTTCCTTGAAATCTCATTCACAGGGTATGCATAGGATATACACATTTGAAAGCTTCCATTATTTTCTTGAAAACACTTTGCTTAGTTCCTTTAAAAAGAACTCTTCTTTGTGTTGGTCCTCTAATGACCCTTATAAGCTGTTCAAATCTCATTCGAACTGGCCCCTTAATGGCCCTTGAAACTTTCTTTCTTTTTGAAATACTTAAAAGTGGTGAAATGTCAACCACTTTTTTTACTTATTAGGGAAATACCTTTTCTTCTTAGCTCTGGGGGAACAGCTTACACCTTACTGCATCCAGTTCCCAGAGGGAAACAGCTCATGCCTTATTGCGTCCAATTCCCAATACCTTCGGAGAAACAGCTCACGCCATCTTTGCGCCCAGTTTCCAACATTACCTTTGGGGGGAAATAGCTCACGCCATCTTTGCGTCCAGTTCCGAGAACAGCTCACGCCCTTTTTGTATCCAGTTCCCAACATCATCGTAAGGGGAAACACCTCACGCCATCTTTGCGTTGAGTTCCCACCCTCAAGGTCTGGCCATTTGCCTAACACTTTCTTAGCCTTTAAAATCATATTTCATTTCTCTTTTCAGTAGCTTACTTTATTAAAGTCTTGCTTGTCTCACAATATAATCCATAACCTTACTAATGGCTTATGGTTCTTTTCGTTTCAACTTAAAAACCTCTTATAAACGTGATAAATTCGCTAACTCGTAAATTGAAGCTCATTTGGAACTTAAAGGGATTGGCTAGCATATAACTCAACTAAGTTTCATAATGAACTCATTGAATTGCCTAATTTTAATACGTTTGAAGTCCTTGTTAACTCAAAGAAGGGTCTATAAGAGACTAAAGCCTTAAAACGTTTTCAAACTTATTACTAGTTCGCTTTTTAAACTTCCCAAACCTATCAACTATTCAGTTGAGTCACTTACTGAGTAGTTCGACGATTTAGCACCTTTTTACGTTTCAAACATCTTGATAAACTAATAGGCAACTGCTAAACGCTCAAAACATTCGCAATTATGAAAACAACCCTTTTACGACCCCCCTTTTAAAGATGTCTAAGTTCGAAGATCAATCACATAGTTTCACTGAATAACCTCATGGGGGGAGGGGTTTACACATAGCACATTCAAACACTTCATAATTCCACTTAGCAAATTAAGCCACACATGGCCTCGCAATCCACACGATTGCGCTAAATCATAACCCAGGCTCCCTCCTTACACAACACCTACCACAAAGAACCTCAAAACTCTCATTAGTTCAACCTCAAGCAATCTGACTACCAACTCGATTTCATTTCCATGACCTTAGCATAAAATTCATAAAAATCACATAGAATGTGTAATTGCAGCATTAAATCTTACCGAGCAAGCAGTGTCTAATCAGTTGCACATTACGATATCTATAATTAAATAAATACATGTAACATTAACTTAAATAAGGCCTTTGGCGAGCTATAACGAACTAATAAAGCATGGAACCAACTATGCATTCATAATTCGTAATTAAAGAATAAGCATGCCAAACCTATGTCATTTTCATACATAAACTAATCTAAATAACGGTTGCGATTCTGTTTTAATTAACCAAGGTTATTAGATCATTTTCAGAATCGTTATGAATTACCTACTTAGCATGCATTGCTTTTAAGGCGTTCCTAGATTGCCTCAAAGACATTTTCAAGCAAGGATTAACTAAATCATCATGCTTCGATTTAAAATGTTCTTAGATCGTTTCATGGACACTTTCAAGTAGGAATTAACTTAAATAACAAGCATCGGTTCGGAGCATCCTTCAGTTATTTCGAAGTCACTTATAAGCATGGATTAACTAAACTGATATATATCAATTCGAAGCATTATTAGGTTATTTCAAAGTTACTTTTAGGCATGAATTAACCAAACTTAACATACATCGATTTAGGCAATTTGAGGCATACAAATCAGTCCAATTCGTTTGACTAATTCTAAACTAACATGCATCGATTTAAACTGAATTTAGCTGAAATAAAACATGCATAATCCAAATTAATCTAACTAATCCTAAACTGACATGCATCACAACTTAAGGGCTAAAACATTTTCGAAATTACTAAAAATTAGGAGGTGAGAAACACCCACCTGTACTCCAAGTTAAGGACCCATTCTAAGGGCTTTCGAGCTCGATTTGGGTGTTGGGAAACCCCGATCCTCGATCCAATTAGTACCAAATGCATGCCCAATAGCTGAGACCAAACCCTAGCCCGAATGCCTTGCTTGAACCAAAACTTTAGCTCCCGAATTGATGATGTTTGTGTGCTGTTTGGGTCGAATTTGACCCCTCCATTTATAAGGGAGGTCGAATCCGGTGAGAATGGCTGGATTTCGACACGTGGGTGGTGTTTCGAGGCCACCAGAAATGTGGCTGTTCGGCTCTGTTTCGCGGCAAGAAGTGGAGGAAAGGGGATGGTGGAGGTCGACGATAAGTGGGTCGTGCGGAGGGGTCCACCGTGGTCCCTCTCGGCTCTCCGATGGTGCGTGTGTGGTGGTGGTGGAGGTAGATGTATGGCTGTGCTTGCCTGGTGCCAAGAGGAAGAAGAAGGAGGAGGGATGCGTGAGGCAGAGGTCGGGTATGTGAGACCCCCGAGACCCCCCTCCTCTCTCTTTTTATATTTTCCTTCTGCCCCTTTTTGTGTTAACTAGTTACAATAACTAATGTCCCGATCCCAAATTCGTTAATATTCAGTCTAAACTCGGGTTGAAACGTCCTAAATCGGTGTCGTAACTAAATTTAGAAAATGATTAAATAAAACGATTACCGATTTTGAAGGCATGAGTTTGTATTAACTCAAGAATTTTCTAAATAATTAATGATAACAATAATAATATAAATAGTAACAAAATATTCTTTTAAATAAAGTATCACTCACATAGGCACATAAATAATAATTTAACTTATATAGTTAACAAAAATACGAATTTTATAACGTAGAAGGCAAGACAATAAGCTTAATATAAAATAAAGAACGCGGGTCTTACATTCTTCCCTCCTTAAAAGAATTTCGTCTTCGAAATTCTAAAGTTCAGTTCAGTCAAACGTAAGATGCACACATACAAACTGCGATCTACACAATAGGATTTTAAAAGGTTTCATTTAGCAATCAACTATATTTTACAAATCGACAGAAAAGGCTAATGGTATCCAGTCTCCTCCTCGCCAATCCTCTTCTAGCATCTGCTCACTCTATTTAGGCACCAAGGGCAAATCGCGCGGAAGAGGGGCAAATGAGTTGGCATAGAAAACTATATTGAGCTTGTTTTGAAAATGAACATATACTTTCGATTATCTAGACTCAATTCACATAGTAAACAACAACTCTATCCATACGTATCTATAAGTGGGCATCTAAAAGTATGACAACTGGGACAATGACATCTCAAGGTTAAATACTAGTAGTCTTATTCTGAAACATAAATTCAGGTCACTTTTAGGATCACAATGACTAACATGGAGATCCCTATAACACATTAGAGTAATAAGAACATTACATAGCACCATGTAGCATTACTTAAGCACAACAGCATCACATAGCATCGCATAGTACCAATAATTCAGCATTCTCAAGCCTAGGAATTAGAAGTAACATGAAACCGTCTAATACGCGTATAGCAAGGAATTCACCGAATGAAAACATATGCGACTGAGATTCCTGGGACCTGTGCGTTATGGGCTTACACGCTTCCGCTACACTACTCTGATCAAACATATAAGGGCAAGAATATGTGAATGTAGGTTTCTAGGGTCATCTCATCATGCTTCAAATATGTACGTATGCAATTAATCAGCTATAACTTCAAATCATAGAATCCACGAAATACAAATAACGAGTCAGAGGTCATGCCATGTTGTAAATTACGAAACTTAAATCATCTGGATAATCAAGTCACATACCAAACCAAACTCCAGTCAAGCAAACACTAAAAAGTGCAACAACTTATTCGTAAAACACATAACTGGTCAAGAATAATGAACTTAAATAACTATATAACCTTTTATGGGGTTTGGACTGTATACAATGCTAGGACTATACTTTAAAGCATTTGGTCTCCTAGTAGTGTCCCACGAAAAGACATTTAGGTAAGTATACATGAGTGCAACCCTTATTTAAAACCTAAGGTCAAGGTTATACCTCGAGGTTTGTTCAAAATATTTGGAGTTAGCCATCAATCAACTAACGGGGTAAGATCAATGACATTATTGGTCTTATGGATATACATTGAGGCTTTACTAACGCATTTGTCTCAAAGATACTTGTGGAGGTCTGAGGAACTCCTAGTACAGATGGGAAGGTTCTACTTTCTACTATGGGCGTCCTGGCTTCTACACTTGGTGCTTGTGCTTAAGAAGGTGTTGGCAAGGCATAGATTGTCGCCCCAGGAGGTAACATAGTGATGCATGTGGTATAACAATTCCAAAGTTTGCTGGGTCCTTTTTCCCTTGTGCTTTCTAGGTGTATCAGGGTTCATTTCAACCAAAACATTGTCACCCCATTCCCGAATGACAATTCGTATAATAGAAAGCAAGCAATGCACTGTTTAGGCAACAATGGCAAAGAAGGAAAACGGCAGGCATATTTACATAATGTTCCTAAGATTTTACCACTAGCATTTAGTCTTTCAAGCATGCATACAAAAGTAGCCCCTAATATACTTAGGGTATTCAGAATTCGAAAATGGAAGGTATCGTTTAATAGGATTATCAATCATAGCAACTAATCTCCAATCATTCCTTTCCTAATCTATTACGAACGACTCCATAGATGTGCACATTTTAGCATATACACATTTATAAGCAACATTCTGATATGCATAAGGACACGTACTTGTGAACCTAAACTCCCTCATCATCATTAACGAAAAGCTAATCCTTCGGTGTGAAGCAAAACTTGACTCAACAGTCAAAACGACATTAACATCTCAAAATCTTGAGTTTCAAAGATGAAAAATAGCTTTTCTATTTTGAGTCTCTTTGTTTTTAATAGAAGGATGGTTCAACTGTTTCTAGCTCTTCCCCTACCAACCACTGAGTGCATCTGCTCACTCAATTATCAGGCCCGAGGAGCAAATCGTACTTAAGGGGCAAGAATGAGCTTGGAGTTAAAACATTCTCAGTCGCTTGAGTTTAAACCAACGCGTTTTAACTATTAATTGTCCTATCAGGGCGCACAAATAAAACATTTACCGTTCGGATCATCACTTGGCTGACACGAGAACACGCAAGTGAATTGGGCTCATATTCTAACACATGAATCACATTTATCCGATCGGCTTAACAGGATCACAGAGAAGTCCGTCAGTGAAATCCATTAGTACGTTAGGAACATATTGCACCAATGGAGCACTTAAAACATCACCTCAAGGTGGTGCAGCTATTTAACTCCTATACTATCGCATAACTCACCCCTTTTTGTGAATCGAGCTATTTGAGCCATACGTAATGGCTAGGCTATAAGGCACACTTGCACACAAAGCATAACATATGTCACATCAGTACAACATATTCCTAGGCAACTATATCAAATGCAAGACTCAGTTCACGGCCTATGGTCATAGGACCATGCTCTGATACCATCTTATAACAACCCCAGCCCCTAGGTCTAGGAATATTACGTTTTCTTACTTCCTACTTAACTTATGGGGAAAAATGGATAGAGTTTCCCCTCAAAACTAACCATTTTCTAAGTTAAAAGCCTTACAATAAACCCCTGTATTGAATAGAAATAGAAAGAATTCTAAAATAAGTTCAATGGCTACACGCCGGAGTCCATAACTTAACGAGCCTCTTGCTTGAGTACATCAAACCATGTAGTTCAATAATAAAGAAGAAATGGAAGGTATAACTCAATGGTTCACACAACCGAAGTATTGGAGTTTACATTCCAAAATATAGACAACATCAGCTAAAAAGTCAACTAGCTAATCAGATGGTTGGCTCACATGGCCATACAGACCGACCTTTAAACAATATGCATTACATGAACTAAGGTACTTGGTTTACATACATTTACAGTTCTAGGAATACATTCTGTAACATCATTAAGCAATAAGACCACTTAACTGTGGGCACGCTTAACTCCTTATCAGGCAAGGGGAGACTCTGACTTGGCACTTGCAAATTGACTTCTACCTATCACAATGAAAACCTGGGAGAAAGGGGAAAGAGTAATGGCATGAGCAACCACACACTCAGTGAGTATTCTCCGACTTCTTAAAACTATAATCGATGCAGGCAATAATACCATTAATAGCCACATATCACGTGCTTATATATTACTATCGTATTAGGCAATCATAGTCCCCAAGGACGGATTATTACCCATACACTTCATTCTAGCCACTTAAACTAATTTCTGGATCCCTAAATGACCAAATCTCCTTACTAATAAGCATTTAAACACATAAACGGGCAGCGAGGATTCTGCACGACACTTACTTTTATAGAATATGCACATTGAGGATTTATATGCTCGATGCAATACAAGGATATCTTGAAAACACTTTATTTAGCCTTACTTGAAATCTCATTCACAGGATATGGATAGGATATACACATTTGAAAGCTTTCTTTCTTTTCTTGAAAACACTTTGCTTAGCCTCTTGAGGCTCATATTCCTTTAAAAAGAAATCTCTTTCGTATTGGTTCTCTAATGACCCTTATAAGCTGTTTGAATCTCATTCGTACTGGCCTCTTAATGGCCCTTGAAACTTTCTTTCTTTCTGAAATACTTAAAAGTGGTGAAATGCCAACTACTTTTTTTACTTATTAAGGAAATACCTTCTCTTCTTAGCTCTGGGGGAACAGCTCACGCCCTCACTGCGTCCAGTTCCCAAGGGGAACAGCTCACTCCTTACTGCATCGAGTTCCCAATACCTTTGGTGACACAGCTCACGCCATCTTTATATCCATTTTCCAACATTACCTTTAGGGGAAACAAATCACGCCGTCTTTGCATCCAGTTTCCGGGAACAGCTCACGCCCTTTTTGCGTCCAGTTCCTAACATTACCGTAGGGGGGAATAGCTTATGCCACCTTTACGTCCAGTTCCCACCCTCAAGGTCTAGCCATTTGCCTAGCACTTTCTTAGCCTTTAAAATCATATTTCTTTTCTCTTTTCATTTTCTTACTTTATTGAAGTCTTGCTTGTCTCCCAATATAACCCATAACCTTACTAATGGTTTATGGTTCTATTGGTTTTCAACTTAAAAACCTCTTATGAGCATGATAAATTCGCTAACTTGTAAATCAAAACTCCTTTGGAACTTAAAGAGATTGGCTAGCATATAACTCAACTAAGTTTCGTAATGAACTCATTCAATTGCCCAATTTTAATTCATTTGAAATCCCTTTTGACTCAAAGAAGGGTGTATAAATGACTAAAGCCTTCAAATGTTTTCGAACTTATTACTAGTTTGCTTTTTAAACTTATCAAACCTATCGACTATTCAGTTGAGCCACTTACTGAGTAGTTCGACGATTTAGGACCTCTTTATGCTTCAAACATCTTGATAAACTAACAAGTAACTGGTAAATGCTTCAAACGTTCGCAATTATGAAAACAACCCTTTTACGATCCCCCTTTTAAAGATGTCTAAGTTCGAAGATCAATCACATAGTTTCACTGAATAACCTCAAGGGGGGAGGGGTTCATACGTAGCACATTCAAATACTTCATAATTCAACTTAGCAAATTAAGCCACATATAGCCTTGCAATCCACACGATTACGGTAAATCACAACCCAGGCTCCCTCCTCACACAACACCTGCCACAAAGAATCTCAAAACTCTTATTAGTTCAACCTCAAGCCATTCGACTACCAACTCAGTTTCATTTCCTTGACCATAGCATAACATTCATAAAAATCACATAGAATGTGTAATAGCAGCCTTAAATCTTACCAAGTAGGCAGCGTCCACTCAACGGCACATTACGATGTCCATAATTAAATAAATACATGTCACATTAACTTAAATAAGGCCTTTAGCGAGCTAAATGAACTAAAAAAGCATGGAACCAACTATGCATTCATAATTCGTAATTAAAGAATAAGCATGCCAAACCTATGTCATTTTCATACATAAACTAATCTAAATAACAATTTCGATTCTGTTTTAATTAACCAAGGTTACTAGATCGTTTTTAGAATCGTTAAGAATTACCTACTTAGCATGCATCGCTTTTAAGGCGTTCCTAGATTGCCTCAAAGACATTTTCAAGCAAGGATTAACTAAATTATCATGTTTCGAATCAAGTTTAATATATTTAGTTCATGCGGCTTGAAAGGTCGACTCGAATAGTGACCCGAACATGATAAGTGCATGCCTAGAAGTGTATTATGCCTAAGCGACCAAAATGGGTTTAAATAGTAACATTGATACGATAAATGAAAGTTTAGAATCATATGACGCCTAAATGACCCAATTAGCCTAAATTGTTAATCGATTTACGCCTAGATAGAAATTCGATTCATTTTAATCTTTCACAGTATGAATAAGCATGCTTAGTAAGTGCTCGAATCGTATTATGCCTAAATGGCCACATTAACCTAAGTAATGAACCGTTTCATGCTTAAATGGAGAGCTAGCGCATGCTAAGTTGAATGACATAACTAGGCCGGCTTGGTAACCATAATGTGGCAGACGAACGCCGTGAGAATGTAAATGACATAATAGGCTAAATGTAACGTGAAGTCAACGCTTGTCCATTTAGTGAGTTATACTTAGTTTTAGAATGGCATGTTTATGACTCTAACTAAACTACATGAATGCAAATCACACCCCATGCTTCTTATTAAGTTTAGTCCGTATGAATACTTACATGTATATATATATATATATGTGTGTGTGTGTGTGTACTTGGATATGACCGTTGGTTACAACGCTCGACTAACTGTTAGTTAATTGATTGGTAAAGTTCAGCATTGGTAAGTTTATGTATCCCTTTTTAGTATATCATCATGATTAGGATGCTAGATTGTGAACTGAAACCGAGATGGTAGTTGGATGGCTTGAGGAAGAACTATGAGTGGTTCGAGGTCCTTGTGGTACGGTGCTTGTGAGGAGGGAGCTTGGGTTGTGAATTAACCGCAATCGTGTGGATTGCGAGGCCATGTGTGGCTCATTGTGTTGTTGAAATGATTATGAAGTGCTTGAATGTGAGACGTGTAAACCCTTTTCCCTTTTATATGTCTAAGATGCATTATGTGTGAAAGTGTGGTGATTTGACAAAGAACGTTTCTCGTGTTTTCAAACTAATAATAGCCATGACTAATAGTAAGCAATGGCCTATTTTAGCTACAGTAACAGTATTTGGGAGTGAACCTGCTTGAACGGGGGAATCCCTAAAATGTTTTTATAAAAGTATAAGTTGTATGATAAGTGATTTTACCAGAAAAAACAACAAATTTATCAGCTGTTATGGCCCATACGCTTTAAGTTGGCTAAGATAATGTGCTGCGGACAATATGATACGATATGAATGATGTCAGTTTAGGGGATAAGTCCTGGTACTAGGAGGCCCTAGAAGACCCTAACGAGGGTAATGTAATGATCCGATATGTTATGTGGCCATCCCGGAAGTAAGAGCTTAGTGTGAGCCTTAGGTCTCACTATGGGGTTTAAGAATAGATCTCACCCAATCAGCACCCTGTAATGATCTTATGCCAGATGTATTTTCCTAATAAGTAAAGAAAAGCAGTTGGCATCTTGCCATCTCAAGTGTTTTGAAAGATAAGAAAGTTTTTACGGGCCCTCAGAGGCCATATGGAATGAAGTATGAAAAGTTTTATAAGGGTCGTTGTACGACTGATACGAAATGAAATCTCTTTCAAAAGAACAAGAACCTTAAGAGGTTCAGAAAGTGCTTTCAATGAAAGAAGGAAGTTTTTAAAGAATGCTGTATGGAATGATTCTTAAGTATGTTTGAATATGGATTCTAATATCATGTGGTCTCATCCTTTCTATAACAAACTTGTTTGGTTTAAAGTGCATGAATTGAAAAGTGAAGCTTATAATATGTTAAAATCTCCGTGAACGAAGGCACCTCTCCCCAAATGAATGAATGTTTGACATATGAATAGCCTAGGAAGCTGTCATGTAACAGATGTTTTGTTTTTAAGAGAATGTTTGCAAAGAAAGAAAGTTTCCACACTTGTAACTTCAAAGCATGTGACTTCAAAGAAGATGTGATTCCAAAGTAAGTTTACAAGCATTGTAATTAGATGTGTGTGATTCCCAGGTAGTGTGTGTGACCATGCTTCTCATAGTGTATCATGAGATGGTGTTTAGAAGTGTATGTTAAGTACAAAAGTGATAGTACATCATTTGTCTATGTCCTAGAATTACACATGACGTGAGCGAGTTCCTAATATGCCATTGTTATCCGAAATTAAGATAGTATCTTGCTTGAATCTCTAGCCAAGAGTCTGCGACATATGACATGTAGCTTAACTCAAATAATAGTATTACTAACTGCTTGTTAAGTGATTATTATAAGTAATACTGCTTGTAAAGGTTTTGTTTTAAGGAGTGGAGGAACACTCACTGAGCATGTGGTGGCTCACTCCATTTCCTTTCCCCTTTTTCCCCAGGTTTTCTTTATGACAGGAAGAAGTCGAGTCAGCTATGTTAAGATGGAATCTATTCTTGCTTGCAAGGTGTCGTGTGTGCCCATTTTGAAGGGATCCTACGTCTTAATGAAGTCATGTATTGTATTCTTAGTTTGTAAACGTATATAGGTCAAGTATTCTAGTTCATGTAATACATACGGTATAAAGGTTGCTCTGTATGGCCGTATGAGCCAACCATCTAAATAGTTATATGTCTTCTTAGTTAAAGTTAGTTGTGTTTTGGGATGTAAGCCCCAATACTCCGATTGTGTGGACCGTTGAGTTGTATCTTTCATTTATTCTTTGTTAATGAACTATGCTGTTTGGTGTACTCCGAGCGGGTGGCTCATTGAGTTATGAACTCTAGCGTGTAGCCGTTGAATTTCTTTTAATATTTTGTACTTCCGTTGATTACAGGGACTTATTGTAAGGCTTTTAGCCTGGAAACGGTTAGTTTTTAGGGGAAACTCTGTCCGTTTCACCCCAGAAATTTACGTGAGAAGTTAAGAAAACGTAACGCTTCCTGACTCTAAAGGTTGGGGGTGTTACAGGTTTACATCCCAAAATATAGACAACATCAGCTAAAAAGTCAACTGGCTAATCAGATGGTTAGCGCACATGGCCATACAGAGCAGCCTTTAAACAATATGCATTAAATGAACTAAGGTACTTGGTTCACATACATTGACAATTCTAGGAATGCCTTCTATAACATCATTAAGCAGCAAGACCACTTCACTGTGGGAACACTTGACTCCTTATCAGGCAGGGGGAGGGTCCGACCTAGCACTTGTAAATTGACTTCTACCTGTCACAATGAAAACCAAAACTGTTGCAGACAATAATACCATTAATAGCCACATATCACGTGCTTATACATTACTATCGTATAAGGCAAAGTTCCCAAGGACGGATTATTACCCATAAACTTCATTCTAGCCACTTAAACTCATTTCTAGGTCCCTAAATGACCAAATCTCCTTACTAATAAGCATTTAAACACATAAACGGGCAGCAAGGATTCTGCACGACACTTACTTTCATAGGATATGCGCATTGAGAATTTATATGCTCGATGCAACATAGGGATATAGCCATACTTTACTTGAAATTTAATTAAAACCATGGTTGCTCATTCATAAGATATGCATGGAATATGCACAGGAATCTCTCTTTTCGTGAAAACACTTTATTTAGCCTTCCTTGAAATCTCATTCACAGGGTATGCATAGGATATACACATTTGAAAGCTTCCATTATTTTCTTGAAAACACTTTGCTTAGTTCCTTTAAAAAGAACTCTTCTTTGTGTTGGTCCTCTAATGACCCTTATAAGCTGTTCAAATCGCATTCGAACTGGCCCCTCAATGGCCCTTGAAACTTTCTTTCTTTCTGAAATACTTAAAAGTGATGAAATGCCAACTACTTTTTTTACTTATTAGGGAAATACCTTTTCTTCTTAGCTCTAGGGGAACAGCTTACACCTTACTGCATCCAGTTCCTGGGGGAAACAGCTCATGCCTTACTGCGTCCAATTCCCAATACCTTTGGGGAAACAGCTCACGCCATCTTTGCGCCCAGTTCCCAACATTACCTTTGGGGGAAATAGCTCATGCCATCTTTGCGTCCAGTTCCGATAACAGCTCACGCCCTTTTTGTATCCAGTTCCCAACATCACCGTAAGGGGAAACACCTCACGCCATCTTTGCGTCGAGTTCCCACCCTCAAGGTCTGGCCATTTGCCTAACACTTTCTTAGCCTTTAAAATCATATTTCTTTTCTCTTTTCAGTAGCTTACTTTATTAAAGTCTTGCTTGTCTCATAATATAATCCATAACCTTACTAATGGCTTATGGTTCTTTTCGTTTTCAACTTAAAAACCTCTTATAAACGTGATAAATTCGCTAACTCATAAATTGAAACTCATTTGGAACTTAAAGGGATTGGCTAGCATATAACTCAACTAAGTTTCATAATGAACTCATTGAATTGCCTAATTTTAATTCGTTTGAAATCCTTGTTAACTCAAAGAAGGGTCTATAAGACACTAAAGCCTTAAAACGTTTTCGAACTTATTACTAGTTCGCTTTTTAAACTTCCCAAACCTATCAACTATTCAGTTGAGTCACTTATTGAGTAGTTCGACGATTTAGCACCTTTTTACGTTTCAAACATCTTGATAAACTAATAGGCAACTGCTAAATGCTCAAAACATTCGCAATTATGAAAACAACCCTTTTACGACCCCCCTTTTAAAGATGTCTAAGTTCGAAGATCAATCACATAGTTTCACTGAATAACCTCATGGGGGGAGGGGCTTACACATAGCACATTCAAACACTTCATAATTCCACTTAGCAAATTAAGCCACACATGGCCTCGCAATCCACACGATTGCGGTAAATCATAACCCAGGCTCCCTCTTACACAACACCTACCACAAAGAACCTCAAAACTCTCATTAGTTCAACCTCAAGCAATCTGACTACCAACTCGATTTCATTTCCATGACCTTAGCATAAAATTCATAAAAATCACATAGAATGTGTAATAGCAGCATTAAATCTTACCGAGCAAGCAGTGTCTAATCAGTTGCACATTACGATATCTATAATTAAAT
>JAKOGI010002658.1:7500-12500 GCA_029747015.1 Carnegiea gigantea | reverse complement strand
TTCTTTTAAACGTAATACGTTTGCTAAATCGTAGATCGAAACTCAATAGAGACAAGTAAGCAAAACGTATGCAAATAAGCTAAGCTTCATAATTAGCACCTTAAGGTGCTCCTCTTCGAGTCGTTTAAATCCTTTTAAACTTAAGGAGAAGTCGTATACAAACGAAAGCCTTAAGCATGTTCAAATCCACTTTTAGTTCACTTTTTAAACTTCCTAAACCTATCGAATATTCAGTCGAGTCACTAACTGAGTAGTTCGACGATTTAGGATTTCTTATAGGCTACAAACATTTTCATAAACTACCAGACAATTGGTAAGTACTTAGAAGCATTCGAAATCATAAAAACATGCATTTAACAATCTTTCTTAAACATGTCTGCATTTCGAAAACTATTCACTTAATGTCACTTAGCACATTGAGGGAAGAGGGGATTCACACATAGAACATTCATACACTTCATATCACCATTCATTAAGCCACACATGGCCTCGCAATCCACACGATTGCGGCAATTCACAACCCTATCTCCCTCCTCACACAGCACCGACCACAAGAGCCTCAAACCACTCAATAGTTCCACCTCAAACCATCCAACTACCAAGCTCGGTTCAATATTGACATATACAAACCAACAGTAAATCGAACGATCATGTTTAGGCATTACATTCATGCTTAATAACAACGTAGTGTTTAGGTGAACCAATTGATGTAATCGAAACTTTAAAACTACACTTTTCCCCTTTTAGTTCGCTAACTGATAGCCATAACTACGAATAGACTATTAACATGCCTAAACTGATGTAACCATAACCTTTAGACATAATTCAGTTCATTCCACAATTTCTTCGATTAGCCTCTTCAAGCTTCAAAACGAAGTTCGAACTTATAAATTATTAGAATCACAGCGCTATGCTAACATTCTGTTCATTAAACATTTCTCTACTGTCTAGTTATTAACATTCAGCCTTAATTCGACATTCAAATGACCCAAATTAGTACCATGTTCATAATTCCTCAACTTCAATTCTAAATTTACCCAAACTGATTTCTAAACTTAGAATTAACATGCATCAACTAAATTTAGCTAAAATCATTGAAATTAATAGTAATTTAGGAGGAAAGGAACCCTCACTGTGATTCCAAGCTTAAGGTTCGTTCGAGGGCTGTCGGGCTCGGTTTTGAGTGCCGGAAGAAACCCTATCCCTTGATCCTCGCTTGCCGCTCGCTCGACCAGACCAAACCACGCCTAAATCTGTCCCCAGTCAAGCATCCAAACCCATGCAAATAGACCCTGAGCGTGCCCAATTTGCACAATTCGAACCCAATTCAACCCCAAACATTCACCCCTAATTTATAGTGGTTTCGAAGCAACTAAAAGATAAATTGCATGACTGAGTTTTGAACAAATGTCTGGGCTTCAAATTGCGCTCAAACCCACGAAAAACATGTTGGGTTTTTCTCAGTTTTTCGCCCAAAATTCACACCAAATGCTTGCTAGCTTGAGGGGGAAGGTGGAATGAGCAGATTTGCAGCTAGGAGTGGCGAAAATTTGGTGGTTTCGTGAAGCTAGAGTCTCGTGTATGGCGGGGAGGAGAAGGAAGACGAAGCAAAGCCGAGAGGAGAGAGGACAGAGAGTGTATCATGGGGGGGTCAAGGTAGGTGAAGAAGGAAGGGAGCGGCATGGGCGAATTTACAAGTTTTGCCCCTTCTGACTCTCTTTCATTAATTTTGGTCCAAGCTATTTAGGAATCGGTGTCGCTAGCCTAATTCACATCCCAAACTCTAAACCCAAATGCTAAAACGACCTTTCATTGATTACTCGCTCCCGAATATATCTAGGGTTGATTTAATAACATCGAACTACTTCTAAGGTTAACAGCCTAATTGTGTTCGGGTTCCTACTTGAATTAGTACTCGCTAATAACCATTAGTAGCGCTTATTAAAAATCATTAAATGATTTTCAAAACTAATAACAATAATATTATTACTGGCGATAAAAATATTCTTTTTAATAAAATCAATGCTCACATAAGCACTTATAAAATAATTTTAGCTTATATCGCTAATAAAATATGGTTTTTATAACACAAAAAGGCATGACGAACAGCTTAATGGAAAATAAGGTACGCGGGCCTTACACTCTCCCCCCCTAAAAGAATTTCATCCTCGAAATTGCTTACTTGGAGGATATAATGGGTGTACTCCATCCGCACCTCTTTCACATTTCAAGTCACCTTATGCATAGTTATTCATTCTGCCTTCATCACAGCATCCCATCCTTGGATTCCTACTCGAACCAAATCATCAGGGAGCGCTCTTCCTCACACTATAACAACTCGGTCTCGACAAGTATGATCGGTATAGCAGATAGTTTTTAAGGAAGAAGTTATGAAATGTTGCATACGTATCTCGTGAGGTTTACTAACAAGCTCATTTGCAATTCAGGGATGACAAGCGTGCGAACAGTACTAGAATGGCGGGATGGAGGTATAAAGTTGGTTATCAAGAGAATACCTGACCTTGTGTTTAGAGGTTCTCAAGTTTCTTTTCCCTTCTAGCTAAGCATCCGACTGCCAGTTTGTGGCTTCTGGCTGCTTTTACTGTCCCCTGAGGAAGTGCTAATGGTTAGGCGCTCTCGTTGTGCCACTGGCTTAATTCCGTTCCGGATCTCTGAGTGTGACCCCGACTATTCCATGTGACCCTTGGGCAATTAGTGGCTTTGTGACCCCTATCACCACATTCAAAACATGAGCCCGTAAAGCTTCTGCATGGGCCAGGGTGCTGACGTCCACACTGGCCACAGGTTTTCATTGGTTTTCCTTGGACGGCTTATTTTCCCTTATCCTATTTTATCTCAGATTCAGACCTTTTAAAGTTTCTTTTTCCTTAGGAATTGGGTTTTCCAGGGCTAATTTCTCTCTTTGCTGGGCCTCTTTCTTTGTTTTCAATCATGGTCTCATCTATGATGCGGGCTACCTTCACATCCCTCTGGTACATTTCTTGAAGGTTGGTATATGTGTACCCTGCTATTATCTACTTTATTTCTCCTTTTAACCCCTATTCGAAGTGGTTCATTCTCATTTCTTCAGTGGCCACCTGATTTGGGGCAAATCGGCTCAGCTCATTGAACTTCGCCGCATATTCCATCACGCTCATTTCTGCTTGTTTCAAGCATAAAAACTCCCGTTCTTTAACCCTCCTTACGTCTCGAGGGTAATATTGAGCATCCATTAAGGCCTTCAGTTGATTCCAGGTTAACACCGGTTCACCTACGCTAGGTTTCACTGTTCCCCACCAGAATTCAGCTTCTTTTTCAAATTGGTAAGCGGTTAGGTGCACCTTGAACCTCTCAGGGCACTCCATGATCTCAAATAAGTTTTCTATTCTCCGAAGCCACTCCTTATATACCATAGGGTCGGTTCCACCTTCAAACTTGGGAGGCTTAAGCTTATTAAATTGACATATCATCTCCATAGCAATTGGTTTCGGTATGAGTTCACGTCGAGGAGGCATCTATCGTACAATTACACAAGGAATCACTTAGCTCTAATTTCAACTAGGATGAGCCTCCTTGGTTAATGAAATGATTCGCAAATGGTGCGGGTTGTCATGAATAGCCCCAGGTTTAGTTCAGTTCAGCCTTCATATAGTCATACGCACATATCACATCTCTTCCAAAGGAAATACACATGCATGCTTACACAAACTAGTGAGTCTATAACGCTTGGTCAGCACCGACTGCACTTATTTTGTTGAACACTGCTAGCATGATTTAGGAGTCACGGGAGATCCATCATCCTAGTACTTCACAATTTAAGGACAATAAACTAAAAGAGCTTAACGCCAATCCTTGATATAACCTCATATCAACAAGGAAGTCCTTGAGGTCTCTTTCTAACATCCTAATCCTTAATCTCTGCTAGCTCAAGTCGCACCTAACTAGCTAAACTCACTAACATCCTCATAAAACTCACATTTCCACATGCAAGAGGCATATGTCACATAGTCACAAAGTGTTCCTAAACGACTATATGAAATGCAAGACGCGGGTCGCGGTCTATAGTCACAGGACGTTTGCTCTGATACCATTAATGTAACACACCCCAGCCCGTAGGGTCAGGAGCGTTACATTTTCTTACGTATTACTTAATTCTTGGGATGAAACGGACAGAGTTTCCCCTAAAAACTGACCGTTCCCAGGCTAAAAGCGTTACAATAATCCCCTGCAAATCAACAGAAGCGCATAATATTTAAAACAAACTCAACGGCGAGTCCATAACTCAACGAGCCACCGGCTCGGAGTACACCAAATAGAATAGTTCTTTAATACATGAAAAGTAAAAGCTTAATGGTCTACACAACCGGAGTACTGGGGATTAAATCTCAAAACACAGCTAATTTCGAATAAAGATATCTAATCTAGGCAGATGGTTGGCTCACACGGCTATACAAAGCGACTCATAAACAATATGCATTGTCTGAGCTAGAAAACTTAGTTTACAACAATTACAAACTAGAAATACATTACATCACTTTGTTAAACACATGAATCTATTTCCATAAGGCATACATGACTTTTTTTCAAGTAAGGGTAGACTCTAGCTCGCGTAAGTAGCTTGACTTCCACCTGTCATAACAGAAGCCTGGGGAAAAGGGGGAAAAAGTAATGGAATGAGCAACCACACGCTCAGTGAGAATTCCCCTCCTCCCTAGAACCCAAAGCAGTTGCAGGCAATAATACTAATAATGGTCACATATCACGTATTCATACTTTACTATCATATTAGGTAATCAAAATCTCTAAGGAAAGATCACCGCCCTTAAAACTTTATTCTGACCCCTTAACTCGTTCCTAGGTCCTTAATGACCAATCTTCCTTTCTAACAAGCATTCAGACACTTAATCGAGTAGCACAAGAATGAATATAATGCTTTCAAACACACTTGTGAAAAACATAGTGACTCACGTCATATGCCAAGAACTTATAAGTCATGCAAA